>JADBJO010000412.1:19680-69680 GCA_016801955.1 Conus betulinus
ACGTGTGAGAAGTGCGTGGGTTCGACTGGCAAAATTGATGTAGATTGAAGATAGCCGCCTGGTATTTTCTTACCAAGCCACAAAAATTGTCACTTACTGTTATCGTGTGCCATCGTGTACCGGTGAAATGGAGGACACGTATAAACATCGCATGCATCCTATGTGAGAAACTGGAGGAATAAATGAGATAAATGAAAATGAGTGACTGATATTTGAATGGTACTTGTAAATTGCTTAGAGCTTGGTCTGTGACCGAGGATAGGCGCTATACAAATACCCAGTATAATAATAATCTCCAGCACCCACAGTCTTCAGAGAGCAGGCAACAGCAAGCAGTCGTAAGGTAACCCACGAGAGAAAACACCGCACTATTATGCCAAGGCGCAAGTAGTTCCAAGTACATTTAGTAGCCTTTTGCATTTCATGTTCATCCCAGAATGCCTTAGTTAGACTTTTTAAATGCTGAAAATTCCTATCAAAACTTCAGTTTCATTTCTGGTGACGCGTTAAGTTTTGAGAGATGAACTTTTTTTTTTCCTACTCAATAATTATCGTTCGGATCTGAAGGAATCACACTGTTAAACGTGTCAAGTTTATCATCGGCATCATCCTGTCTATTGCTCCAAAGTCTCTCTCTGTCTCTCTGCTCTCTCTCTCTTTGTCTCTGTCTCTGTCTCTGTCTCTCTGTCTGTCTGTCTGTCTGTCTGTCTGTCCTCTCTCTCTCTCTCTCTCTCTCTCTCTCCTCTCTCTCTCTCTCTCTCTCTCTCTCTCTCTCTCTCTGAGGAGGAAGGATAAGCAATCATAGACCTCGGCGTTATCTAGACAGGTGACCTCTAAAACATGCGCAACAATTAACTTCTCCACCTCCCCCTTCTTCTTCTCCTCCTCCTCTTCTTCCTCTTCCGTCTTGTCGTTGTCTTCAATTTGTTTTTCATTCACCCACCTTCGGAGTGATTCATCCAGCATATTGCTCTCAAGATTGCATACACGCGCACAAGCGCGCGTACGCACGCGTAATTTGTTTAATAACGTCATATTGAAATCTTCGGCTACAACTACATCAGTTTCTTTTTTTCTTTTGGATGGATATATAGATATATATATATATATATATATATGTGTGTGTGTGTGTGTGTGTGTGTGTGTGTGTGTGTGTGTGTGTGTGTGTCTGTCTGTCTGTGTGTCTGTGTGTGTGTGTGTGTGTGTGTGTGTGTGTGTGTGTGTGTGTGTGTGTGTGTGTGTGTGTGTGTGTGTGTGTGTGAGAGGGAGAGAGAGAGAGAGAGAGAGAGAGAGAGAGAGAGAGAGAGAGAGAGAGAGAGAGAGATGCAATTATAGACTCGGCGTTATCTTGTCAGAATATCTGATGAACGACACGGCACTGCTAACCCTTCTTCGTCCTACTCTCTTGCTGCCTCTCGTCCCTCCTCTTCAAGCCACTCCTTGGTGTCTTTTAATATCAGGCCTGACACATTGTCCATACCTCCGCACTGGGTAGTGAATGTCACAGATAAACTGTACGTTATCGCTGTTTCTTCGAATCACTACATCCGCACTAAAAACAACAAGAATACTTGACTTGAATAATAGACAAAAGGCCAACTCGCGAATGTGTTATTTTGGATGCAAAGGCGCAAATTAATAGAGGTGGTTGGGATGATTATGGTCGTCTCCGCAGGGACCGGAAACCGGTAAACCTTTGCAAGTCTTTGCAAGCACGTGCTCACTCACTGGCAGGAATGGGTGCGGGTAAGCGATGCGCAGAAAAGACAACTCTTCATGGCGGTTATGGAGCAAACTGTTTTTTTTTTGTTTTTTTGTTTTTTTTGTTTTGTTGTTTTTTTTTTATCGACATCATGTCCTTGAACTGACGGTATATTATTCATTGGTTTGCGGTTTTTAAGACAATTTGTATGATCAACAGAATAGGGGTTCCAATGGCCTTGGCTGCTGGTGCCACTCTGCTCGTGGTCGAAACTTTATGACAAACACTTGTTTTTTCTGCTGGACAGGATTCAGAAGATCTGGGTAAATGAAGTGGATAATGGACACGGGTGATGGGGTCTGAACAGGTTGACAGTGCATAGCAGGGCCGTTGTCGTGTCGGTGACAGTCTTGCTGTGCTGGGGTCAGTGCCAGCCTAATAAGGAAAGAACTAGCACAGCATGTGACAAAATCAGATGTAGATTGTTCAAATATTCTTTTATCTGAAATAGACACATCATTGTTTAATCTACCTAAAGGCATAATATACGTTTGTGCTCATATGCAACTACAGGGTTCTCCATTTTACGCATTTTTCATGTTGATAATGGGGTCGTAAATTTGGAAGATCGTCTTAGCGACTGCGTGAGCAGGTCAGGTGATGTGTATAGTCTATTGTGCTGTCAGGAGATTTAAACCGAATATATTCACCGAAATTCATTTCCAGCGAGACTACATCACATAGCAGAAGCACTTCTGTACATTTTGGAAGACAATCACAAGGTTTTAAATTCTTGCGGCAAATGTTTATTACATGGGAAGTACGGCTTTAAGGTTGTGCATATTGAACAGTATGTGTGATGGCGACCTTGATTGTTGCTGCACGTACATTTCTGACACCGGTAGTAGTGTTGTTGATTATTTTGTGATGCCATGCGAGTTGTTCTCGATCCTATGTGATTGTTGTCAAATGTCTGTTTTGGAAAGAATTGACTCGGATCATATACCTGTACGAATGTCCTTACCTTTAAATTTGAAAAAAAAGCTCCTGTAAACAACAAAAAGCTCCTGTCAAAGAAGAACAGAAGAAGAAGAAGACGACGAACGAAGAAGAAGACGCTGAAGAAGAAGAAGAAACACAATTTTAACACAGTTGTCTGGTACGTCATAAATTCTGATGATTAAAATGTATGTCTGAATGCCACTATTGGTTTAATTGAATCGAAGTTGATAAGGCACTTTCCTTCTTTAACGAACGCATTAGATATACAGCAACGTGTATGAATAAAACATATTGTGATCAATAATAAACTGAGATAACAGAGTTGTTACAATTAAGAATGCAGAGAAAAGAAAAGAAACAGTTAACAATCATTGACACAGGACAGATTAGCGGCATGACTACTCACATTTTCAATGAAATCATGACCTGTTTAAAATCAACAATCAGAATCATGAAAAGAGAAGACATGAAAAGTTTCAAGCCAAAAGAAGACCATCCCCGCTCATAAACTAAGCTGGTGCAGATAGAAAGTCTTCCGGTTGCGGACTGTGACAGTGTTTTGGACATGAGTACTCATGTCTGCTGCCTGGACATCCCCCCAGTGTGCATTCCACACTGCCCAGACAATTGCTTGTGTAATTAATTTTCAAATTGTTGTAATTGTCCGGTTTCGATCATGCTCCCACCCCCCTCTCCTATTCCGTTGTGTAATGGGCGGAGCGCCTAACACAATAAACATTCGTATTCCTGTTCGTATTCTCCTGCTATTCACTCAGCTCCTCGTTGTTTATTATTATTATTATTATATTATAATACACTACTACTACTATTACTACTACTACTATTACTTATATTATTATATTTTTCTTATTATTTTTTTTTAGCTTCTTTACGCCTCAGGGGGATTGTGATTAGTGACTGTTGAGACCAAGTTGTGTCGTGAAGTCATATGCTTAATTTACTTTGATTTATTTTTTACCGAAGAACAGGAAAAAAAGGAAACCTGCTTAAATGTATTTAAAGCTTGTGCAAGATGTGACAGCTAGAGATAAAAAATGGGAACAGATTCTCCAATGTTATACACTGACCTGCTGGTGTTACGCAAGGAGACATATGTTTACCCTATATTGTTCTGTTTACCTATAATAAATCAGCTCCCGCAGTTATCGATAGCAGAAGACACGGTGCTAGTGTAAGTTTTCCACCAGATGGTTTTGAATTATACATCCTACTGTCGGCCAAAGCTGTCGTTGTAATGTCTAAAACTGTAGTTGGGCAACAGACCCCATTCATATTTGCCAAATGCAGCTTTCAAACTGGATTTACACGTTAATTTAAATAAAAATGACATTGTCTTCAGAAAGGTTTGAGAACGACAGACGTGTATTGGAATTATAATGCCTGTTGTAATATCTATACATATCTTGTGTGTTTGTAAATATCTATATATATATATCTTGGTGTGTATTTTTTGACAAAATGAGTTTCACAGGTGCATGTAGAATTTTAGCAAGTCGTGGAAAGAACGCTCTGTTTATGCTCAAGCATAACTCCTGGGAATTTTTTTTTTTTTTTTTTTAACTACAACCTACTGTACAGTATAGGGTTAAGGCTGCTGAACATTGTGAAAGGTTCATTTGTGTGCTCTAAAACGCTTTTTTTGTGTGTGTACAAGACGGACACCAAATGATCTGATTTTTTTTTTTTTTTTTTTTTTTTTTTTTTTTTTTTTAGTGAAATCAACAGATATCTGATTACTGTCAATTCTATTTTTCGACATACAGAGTATTGTTTAAGTAAGACTGGTTACCATGGAAGAAAAAACAGAGTGTCACACAAAGCATGTCTGACAATGCTGTATCCTGAAGCTAAAGGTAAGCACAACTGGGTAACGAACTAAAAACTGTTGCTGTTTGAATGTGATTATGGTCATGTTTAGATTAATCAGGGAGCAGATAATGCTCAAACGTTTTGTGCGCAACTTCATACAAAGACTATGTGATTGTAACTGGCAGAAGCGGCAACACCATATACAAAACCAGTGAAAGATTTTAAATACACTTATTGTTTAATGGGCTGTCACTTCGTGTTAAATCATGCGTAATCCTTAAATCAAATTGTTCTTTGAAAAAGATCAGGTCAAAGTTCCAATCTGGAGTGTCAGAAATAAGAGTTTTATTGCTTAAGGTAAAAGGCTCCACAGGTCACAATTTGATTATGTCCCACTGTGCAGAAAATCAGAAATAAGAGTTTATTGCTTAAGGTAAAAGGCTCCACAAGTCACAATTTGTTATGTCCACTGTGCACACCGAAACCCCATGGAATAAAACCACGGAACTGCTGGTGCTGGACGAAGAAGAAACTAGATCTGACAAAGATCGTGTGATAGCCAAAGAAGATCCGAACTACTGTCTTTAAATTCCTGCCGTCAGACGGGACCGAAATTAGAACGCTTTTCCACAGTAATGTGCATAGCATTTGAGAGCAGGGTCAGACAATAATGACTTATTACAACAACTTGAACAAAAATACTTGAAACTGTTTAGGAAAAAAATCACTGAAATTGTTAGATATAACGCATGAAGAATATATAGGCCTACAGACATACGCCTACATTTTTTTTTTAAACCTTACAGTTTTTCTCCTCCTTTTTTTTTTTTTCGTTTGCCGTGTGGCGGTTATTTCTGCAGCTTCAAAATAAATATCAACATACACGTCCTTGCACCTGTTCCTGAAACTTATCAGTTACATAAGTTAAAAAAAAAAACCCATACATTGACGCTGTCCTATTTACATATATGGAACTTTTCAGTTTAAAAAAAAAAAATTAAAAAAAAACACAAACATGCACTGTCCTATTTATATCTACCTCCATGTAGTTGTGCACACATACACAAACACACATTCAAGACACGTCCACACACTCCAGCACAGACATAGACATTAATTACACTTTCTTTTCGGTTGAACGATGTGAACAGGAAGTAAAAAAGAGACTGAAAAGTGACGCACAACACCGGGGTCGAGAGGGTGGGGCGAAAACCAACGCACTCTCACATCTGCAAACACACACACACAGAGAGAGAGAGAGAGAGAGAGAGAGGGAAAACGAGACAGTCAGCCAAGGATACGAAAACAAACGACTCAGCTGACTGAAGCGGGCGGGCCAGAATACATTGTTGTGACAGGGACTGACACGTACATTGTCGTCCGCACACGATTTCCAGACGTGAAGAGTTTAGACACATCAGAAAACATGGAAATGTTTATGTACAATCTAGTGTAAGGCGCCACAACCAATAGAAATCATCCGTCAAGGCTTGGATACTTCACCTGTGCACTCTCCGCGCCAGCACATACGCAGCACACAGATGTGTCTGGTATGAGTGTTTCCGTTTTGTAGAAACAGAAACCATAAGGACACTCGCTGTATGCCGTGTGCGTTACAATGAATATTTACAACAATGAAAAACAAACAAACAAATATACAAAACGGGAACACGAAGCTCTTAAGCCAACATAAATCAAAAGGAATTTTTCCCACTTTAAAGAGAAAAGGCATTCAGAAAAGAACTTAGTATCGACCAAGTCTTGTTTATTTCTGCTTGTGCTATTAAAAAACAAATGAGGGAGACTGGGGGGAGAGAGGAGGGAAAGGGGCTGGAGGGGTGGACATCGAATGATTGAGCGGTGAGACTCTAGAAATCCCGATATTGGCTTTAATCCTGTTTCAGACCCCAACATAATCATCATCACATCCATGGTTTGACATTTTTTTGCATTTCTTTGTTTGGTTGCTTGAAGTAGAAGCGTGCAGCAGAGCGGACAACACAACAACACAAACAGCAGCAGCACTAGGCAAAACTAAAACCATTCTGGAGGAACGGGTTAGGCAGTATATTGTCACCGTGACGACCTGCCGAACAGTGAGCAGAACAGAAAAAAAAAACAACTCGGGAGTGGCGTGAACATGTGACAGATCAAGCACACTCTCCTAGACCCCTCCCTCCAAGAAACAGAGCACACGGGAAGAGGAGACAGAGCAAGAAAAGGGGGGACAGACAACATTGCTGAGTGAACCAGGAGAAGTGTTGATGTAACCCGGGCTTTTTGTCCACAGCCATCAGACATGGAGACTACTGGGGCTGTAGTCATCTTCGGGGTGCCACAAACAGGCTCCTGGACCATCGGCAATGACATCAAACTGAAAAAAAAAAGAAATAAATAAAAATCTGGAGACGTTATCCAGCCATCATAATAAAAAGGTTAAGGCGTCGGTTCTGTAACGTAATGACATTTGGGGTAGTAAACTGATAGAGATTTCCCGTGTCTCTGAGACACGGTTGGTGGAAAGCACAGTTTATCACTCTCCTACTGATTTTTACCCTCCGAACAGAATCAGGTATCCGTTTACTGCTCGTAGACAGAGGGTTTCAAGTTGTAAAAATCCGACTCCATGAGTCATTCGTACTCACGACCGTTCTACCCACAGGTAAGTGCTCAATCTGTTTAATTGTGGGCCCGTCTACCATCGGGGTAATGCAGTTAACTAGCATGTACGTGTTTGTAATTTTAAAAAAAAAGATATGAGACGAATTTTGATGTTTACTCCACTCCATGTCTGGAAATTAAAAGAATGTGGGTCCAGATTTTCAGTATCATTTGCATTGTTGTTCTTCCTGCATTAACCAGCAAGTCTTTCGGTGCAAGCTTGTGAAGATGCATCAAATGTTTTCATTTCAGGACTTTTGAAAAGTAGTTTTTAGTCTGTGTGGATTTTTATTCCCAGATATTGGAACCCATTTTGCTGTCTCTCTTACTGTTCCGCATTTTTTTTATTCAAAGACAAATTTTAGTTTACCATCTTATTTCGAATGTTTGTTGTCCCCTTTCTTGTTTGTATGTTTGTTTGTTTGTTTTTCAAGACACTTTTCGTGTATTCAGAAAGATATACTAAGTTTTGCATAGTTTCCTGTTCGCATATTTGAAAGTGCTTCTCATCAGCAGTAACTAGGATCCAATAGCAAACCTGAAGAGGTCTTTTCAGAGCAAAACAGCTGTTACTTGCTGCTGGTTCTGCTGATTTCGGCTTTAAAGAACAATAAAACTAATTGAAAATTCGTGGGAGAAGGATTGTCTTCTCATGCCCACTTCTCCTTCAAAGCAAGCCTGTATTTCAAAGTTGTGTATTTTTAACTGGGAAGATTTTGATGTTTGCATCACTGCCTTTCTGGAAATAAAAAGAAAAAAGTGGGCTCAACTTTGATCACACGCAAATGCATTTGTATGCGAACTGGAACGCAAACTCTTTAAACAAATGCAATGCAGTTCTTTCATGTGTGGAGAAACGTGATTCTGTAAATGGGCCAGTGGATTACGCATTCATATGGGATTCGACCTTTGTTACCTTTTATGTCATTTCATCCTCGTCTGTTTTACTTATGAATGTTGATAAATGTCGGCTACGTGACTGACTTGTCGAATTTTGTAAACTTGCTCGTCACTGGTCGGCAGAGCCGTCGGCTTTTACTGGTTGGTGGTCTTCTCTGACACGGGAAGTGATCCATCTTGACTATCCGAGGGTCTGTTTCCTGCTGGCAATACATGCAGCACTCAGCCGTGGTACATCGCTCTGCCTCCCACACGCTGGTATTGTCTAAAAAACCGCGATCCAAACTGAACTGGAATGTAAGAGAGAATACACAGCTGTATGCTACGGACAAACAAGAGGATGCGAAAGATGTTGACGTTGAGCGAAGCGGGGTCACAGACAGCAAACATACCAGTGGCAGGAGAAAGGAGATTATAGCTTCAGTGATGTCAGCTCATCTGAGCCTTCATCTTTTAATGCTGTAGCTAACAGGCACGGGTAGACAAATGGATTAGCGAGTGGACGGGAGATGAATACCGAAGTGACAAGCAAGGGCAGGTAGATGGATCAGCGAATGGACAGAGAGGAAAGTACGGTTGGTACAAAGTCACGGGCAGACAGATAGAGATCAGCGGATGGACTGGAGCAGGTTACCTGTGGTGTTGGTAAACCTCTTGCCTAATTATTTCTTTTTTTCTTCTTTTCTAGCCTGGGCCATTCTCTGCTCACAGGCGTTTCTCCCACGCTCCCGACAACCCCGTATACTTCCACTACACACAACCAACCACACCCTGATTCTTCTGTCGCATTCCCAGCGCCAGAAATGCACAGCCAACAGTATTATGCTTCCATAAGGTCACTCACAAGAGGCGACACGGCACACTGCTGAGCTGGTGTTCAGTGGTGCCTATTCTGATTCAGAATTCCTAGGACACCACCCACCGTTGCCAGACTAAATGAGGATCCTCTTCTGGAGAAAAATGTCCCCTCACCTCCCTCCAAAGAATTTGCCGGAATTGAAGATGTTAGGGAAAATCTCACAAACAGGCCTGATTGTGTAGAGATTCTAAACTCAGGTCGCGATGAGAACAGAGTAAAAAGGTTTGAATCATGTTTACATGCATTCGCCCATTTACAATGATCCAGCTCAGATCTGGCCCCTCGCGGTCAGCTGGGCTGTGAACAACATCACTACGATGGAATGTAAAATGATCAGTGTGGATAAAGATGATGCAACTGATGCAACTGATATATATATATATATATATTAAAAATACTGCTAAAACGCCTAATAAAATCTTAAGGTGCTCAACCCCTTGGGGAGCAACATCTAAAACGCCTTTTATCATACTATTTTAACAATATATATATACATATATGTGTGTGTGTGTGTGTGTGTATGTGCGTGTGTGCGTGTGTGTGTCTCTGTGTAGCATGTGTGTGTGTGTGTGTGTGTGTGTGTGTGTGTGTGTGTGTGTGTGTGTGTGTGTGTTTAACAGACAGACATTCACTTGCTGATCTTCGTGTTTTAACGTTTGATTCAAAGCGTCTGAGTTTATTCGTATACTGATGTGTGGTGCACTGACACTTTCATTCTGCTATGTTTGCTCAGAGTATACTTTTAATCAAATGAAATACATATTCGCACCTCCTTTCCTTACTCCCTATCCTATATTACTATTTGTTGTTTGGGTTGTATTGTTGTTGTTGCTATTGGTGTTTGTTGACGTTGTCTCTCTTTCTTTTTTTTATATGTAAACGATGTGAAGAATTAAGAAGCACTATTAACGATATCGTAAATAGCTTTCAGATATAGAGCTCTCAATCTTACTATGTTCTGCAATATCGTATTGTTCTCTTGTGATAGTTCCATATTTACTGGAGCTTAAGAGAGAGAGAGAGAGAGAGAGAGAGAGAGAGAGAGAGAGAGAGAGAGAGAGAGAGAGAGAGAGAGAGAGATTAATTTGTCTGGGGTCAGTCTGGCGAGAGGGTAGTTTTTTTCTAATGCTGGTTTCATCATCCCCAGCAAGAGGCCAAAGCGTAGCGCGGTGCCAGACACACTTGGATGATTTCAGCACCTGTTTTTCTTTTTATCCTGTTTTGGTTAGGAGGAAGCTCGCACGTGCGAACACACGACAGACAAGATCAGGGACACAGACGGGCAGACAGACGCACATGTAGCCTTTTTTTTTTTTTTCTTTTTCTTCGTTTTGTTTTGGGTTAAGGGTTCTCTCTCTCTCTCTCTCTCTCTCTCTCTCCTCTCTCTCTCTCTCTCTCTCTCTCTCTCTCTGACTGGTTAAAGATGTGGCTTTATTGCTCAGAACTTTGTTTCAGTCTGTGGTGTTTATAAATAACTTCGTGTAACTTTCTTTTGTTATAAAAATGAATGAATGAATGAATGAAAAGCAGACCTAATCGTTCGTATGAACGAATGAATACATATATACATAGATATATGCATGGATGCAACCAGACATCAGACAGACAGACAGACAGACAGACAGGAGCGCAGGATGATCAGGGAAGACCAGTGTCAACAGATATCCAACTGCTGCCACCATCCCCTGTCCGTACTGTGATAGGTCTTTCCGGGCGCAGATCGGCCTGACCAGCCATCTACGGACTCACCCCCGACCCCAGGATGACCAGATGGTCTTCGTCGTGTCGGCGGACAAAAACACATAGACACATTGAAAATGTAAACCTAATCACCTCATCCATTTTCTCATTTCCTCAAACACTCACCCATCGATCAATGCATGAGTTATACTGAAATTTCACAAAACAGTACTGTTCGCAGCAACCTACAGATCCACATGTGATTTAGCATCATCAGTGATTTGTGCAGCTTACAGACGATGACAGACACCTAACATCCCCACCCAGGGCTGTTCACTCATTACTCCTCGTGGTTGTCAAGCCATGTCTTCACTGTCACGCTGTGTGCCCTTCCGTCAGGCACAGTAATTTCCATGATGCTTTGGGTAAAGGAGATACGGTGTGACCATACCTTAACGTTGTCCTCCTGTTGTTGTTGTTGTTCTTCTTCTTCTTGTAACTGTGGCAAGGAAGAGCCCCCCCCCCCCCCCCCCCCCCCCCCCCCCCCCCCCCCCCCCCCCTTTCGCAAGATTTAAACTGATACAGACAAATATAGACCTGTCTTTCTTATCTCCCTTTTGGTGAATTATGCCGTATATGTGAGACTGCTCATCAAGAAACCGTGGACTTCAGGAAACAGTAAAGACAAGCGTTAAAAGAGACGTAAAGCCTGTGGAAACTTTCTAGCAGTGCGAGGGGGAAATCCGGCAAAATCACAAAAAAATGTGTGGGTGCTGTATCTCTAAGTGTGTGTGTGTGTGTGTGTGTGTGTATGTGTGTGTGTGTGTGTGTGTGTGTTTCCCTTTTCTTCAATTTCAGGGAGAGGTTAAGAGTGGGCTGTTGAGGAGAGGGGAGTGGTTTTTGTTTGTTTGTTTTGTTTTTTTTTTTTTTTTAAGAGGCTGGAAAGTTCCAGAAATCACCCGCTTCATCAGAACTGAAAAACAAACGTAAAAGTAATGGTGATGGTGGTGGTGGCGGCGGCGGTGGCGGTGGTGGCAGTGATTTGGGTGGAACGTGGAAAGGGAGGTGTGTGGAAAGGCAAAGGAAAGATGGGGGAGAGGGGAGTGGGAAGGAGAAAGAGGTGAAGGGGTGATAGGGAAGGCGGGGGTAGCCGCTGAGTCCAAAGTTCATCTCATGTGCCTAATCGGGTGCACACTGCTGTGCAAAAATAGTTTTCTTCCCAGCTGGTAGCTGCACTCTTTTCGGTGTTGAGTGTCGGAAGCGAAATCCTGCATGGCTTGCCGCATTGCTTGTCTTGTATTTCCCCATCCCGTGTGTGTGTGTGTGTGTGTGTGTGTGTTGTGTGTGTGTGTGTGTGTGTGTGTGTGTGTGTGTGTGGTGTGTGTGTGTGTGTGTGTGTGTGTCCGCCAGAACATTAAGTGAGTGTGTGTTCTTCCGTGTTGTGTGTTTGTAGTTGCTGTCAAGTTGGTAGAATATCCCAGATTTCCCATCTGCAGTAAGATTTAAGTACCGCAAGGAAATTTTATACAAGCTAGATGAATATATATCATTTTCGACAGCTGAAATCCAGTCTTTTGCCATGTACTCGCAGCACACACACACACACACACACACACACACACACACACACACACACACACACACACACACACACACACACACACAAATCAGTGTAAACGTCGTTGCTAGACGGCGAACATGCATGTCAGGACCTCATCCTCCCCCCCCCCCCCTCTCTCTCTCTCTCTCTCTCTCTCTCTCGTTCTCTCTCTGCCGACTACATCAGTCTCTCCTACACAAATGCGAGCGCACGCACAGTCAACCCTTTCCTATTTGCTTCTCTGGGTTCCTTTTTTCTTTATTTTTTTCCCCTTGGTATGAGTTAATTCATCTTGCAAAGTGTCTCCATTACGCTCATATACACACAGGTGATTGTGGTATGTTGTTCAATAATGTATGCTAACATGCTTATGCACAACATAGGTACATTTGCACTAAAGATGTGTGTAAATGTGCGATCTTGAATCAAGAATTATCTTTTTGTTAGTGTGTGTGTGTGTGTGTGTGTGTGTGTGTGTGTGTGTGTGTGTGTGTGTGTGTGTGTGTGTGTGTGTGTGTGTCTGTGTGTTCTTTAGTAAAAAATTCAAAAACACACACAACACACACACACACACACACACACACACACACATACACGCGCGCGCGTGTACGTACACACACACACACACACACACACACACACACACACACACACACACACACACACACACTGCGCCTCAAGAACAGACTCCCTCAATACACGCTGGAAAGCAAGCATGCCGCGACTCGTCAGCCGACGCCTCGATGAAACAATCTGCCCTGATGAGGCGCGTGCTGCCAGACAGCTAGCTCTTGGACTTGCTGGAGGTACTCAGCGTGGTGCCACAGCGGTAGAGAGCTGAAAGGCTCTGAGTCGTTACCTGTAAGTCTTTTAGAGGCGGGACACCTGGCCGCAAAACTACGAAGGGGTGCTATCTCCGTTTCCCGGATAAAGGGAAGCAATTCTGTTGTAATGTACATGAAACTGACTATAACGTGAAGGAAATGGTTGAGTTTTATGTCCTCATAGCGAAAGCTTTTAGGGACATGTTTTTCATTCACGGTATATGGAAGTATAACGTGAACTTATCTGCGACTTTAAGTAGAGTTGACAGTAGAGGCGAAGCAAACACCGTACAAGAAATCAACATTGTCAATTAAAAAAAAAAAAAAAAAAGAAGTGCTGACATTTATCGCTAAGATTCATCAGTGTTGATAATATTCTGTCGGAGTCTGTATTCAGTCGTGCCTGGCATTAATTAACTGCTGGGCAAACTGCATTTCCATGTAACCGAGATTTTCCCATTTGGGATAAAGTCAGTTCCAGTCTAAAAAAAAATGATAACGTGATGCGCGCGCTGTTCATGCTATGAAATGCGACAAACGCATGTATTCACGTTCGTTATAGGGTGGAATCAATCCAATGTGTTCCGGGTTAACCAACAGCTGAATTCAGTCCCACTGTTGGTTCCATGAAAAGGATTGACACTGTAGGTGGCTATAAAGTCAACGCATGTGTTCCTGGTACACTTTTTTGTGTTCGATTGTTTGTTCTGTGCAGAGTTTGTCTTAGGGTTATAAATGATAGATCACGAAACGAAATTTCCCAGCTGCTCATACACGAATATATGTCAGTGATAATAATGAGATACGGGAATGTACGTTTGTGTGTATGTGTGTGTGTTGGGGGGGGGGGGGGGGGGGGGGGGGCAGTAAAATGCAGGGGAAGGCGGGAGGAAAGGCGAGGAGGGTTGTGGGGGAGGAAAGAGCACTGCGATTATCAAAGCTCGAGCATGTTGCCTGTCAGTGGATTCAAACGTCAGGGCCGGAGAGAAAGGGGAGAGAAACTATGCACCGTTTCATGAACACGCCTCATACCATGATCTTGATGAGAGAGGGAGTTTAATTCCAGATGTGCACGCGAGCAGACCGATAGTCAATGGATTTTCACTCGTAAAAGGGAGAAAGCGACTTAACTGAGAGACCTATGAATTAGGAATTAGGAAGGGTAGGGGGGGGGGGGGGGGGGGGGGGGGGGGGGGGGGGGGGGGGGATTAGGAAAAACGGGTGAGGTTTGAGGACTGTTGACAGACAAACGGACACTTTACACGGTGATTGCTGGATTTGCAAGAACCAGCGTAAGAGAATTTAGTGTGCATGTTATGTCACATGTTGGAGGGACGTAAGTTGGTGTAATTTTCCTAATGTAATAAATCTCTCTCTCTCTCTCTCTCTCTCTCTCTCTCTCTCTCTCTCTCTCTCTCTGGATCGGGGGGGGGGGGGGGGGGGGGGAGGGGGAGGGTTCTTGCGAGCACCCACGTTTGTGTATTCCCTATCTCTACTTGTGTCTGCCTGGCTATTTTTTTTTTTCTCTCACCTGTCCGACAACTTATTAACAGATTTCAGCTGGAATTTTAGAGGGCTGTCAACCTTTCCGTTTTTTGCTGAGATGTGTTTGTGTTTCTCTCTCTCTCCTCTCTCTCTCTCTCTCTCTCTCTCTCTCTCTCTCTCTCTCTCTCTCTCTCTTATTGATAGCATTTTCTTTTTTCTTTTTGTTTTCTTTCTTCCATCCTTGTCTGTTGGTTTCTTTGTATGTTTATTGCGGCTTTTTCTTGGTCTCTGAGAACAGATTTGTTTTGATGTTTAATATGGCTTTTTCTTGTTCTCTGAGAGAGAGAGAGAGAGAGAGAGAGAGAGAGAGAGAGAGAGAGAGAGAGAGAGAGAGAGTCGGGCTGCCTGCCGTACAGTTTAGACCCTCTCAAACTCCCCTCCTTCCTCCTTCCTGCTCGATGAGGTAAACGCTAATCGAGCCTAACGATATACCACTTTCCTAACGGAGACACTGACGTAAACGTGTTAAAAATCAGTCAGGCAAAAGAGAGGAATGAGGGGCAGGAGGGCCGCACGGAGCTAATTACTAACGGGAGGGTGGAGGGCGGTTTTGCGGTTTGTGGGCTAGGGGCCAAAGGGCGCCGACCAGCATCAGTTGCGGCAATGTTATCATCGAATATGGAAGCTGTTTCCGTCGCTCTCTTCATCTTGTCTGCCACGAGTTTGTCAAGTGAGTTCTCTCTCTCTCTCTCTCTCTCTCCTCTCTCTCTCCTCTCTCTCTCTCTCTCTCGTTGGAGGCGTAAAAGAGGTGGAAGGTAAGAGGAATGGATGGGGTGGGGGTGGGGGGGGGGGGGGGGGGGGGGGGGGGGGGGGGGGGGGGGGGGGGGGGGGGGGGGGGGGGGGGGGGGGGGGGGGGGGGGGGGGGGGGGGGGGGGGGGGGGGGAGAGGGGGGGGGGGGATGGGGGGGGGGGGGGGGTGGGGGGGGGGGGTGGGGGGGGGGGGTGGGGGGGTGGGGGGGGGGAGGGGGTACTTATTACTGATCTGATGAGCATTGGTGATCGCCTTTCTTTCTTTGTATATACAAGTAAACGGGGTATTTCTTTCTATGTATTATGACGGGGTATATGTTCTACTAACATACGACGTCTCTTATGATTGTGTGTGTGTGTGTGTGTGTGTGTGTGTGTGTGTGTGTTATGTACTTGTGCATGTAAATGAAGCATTCCTTCTTTTTGTAAGTTTTTGTAGTTTTATTACTATTACTGATGTCTACGCGCACACACACGTGCGCGTGCGTGCACACACACACACACCACACACACACACACACACACCACACACACACACACACACACACATCATCTTAATGGGTAATTCGTTTTCACCAACAATTTGTTTACGATTTTATACGATTGCAAGAAATTCGCGTCTGCAAAAATGAAAACGGATACAAGTTATCCACGTCATTAATTTCTTTGGTGTCTTCATAGTAGGCCTACAATTTTTCTTTTATTCTGTCACATACTGAAAGATTTATAATGATAGGGACAGTAAATCCAAACGTGTGAAATGCAGTCGGCAGAACGTTACATCCCTATGTCTTGCAGTAGAAGAGGGGTATATGACCTTAAGTAGAAAATGTGTGGCTTGATATCTGCAATCTGTGTACACTCTGGGTTGGTTTGTTCGGGGTTTTTTTGTTTGTTTGTTTTTTTATCAGCCGTAACGGGAGTATTACATTAACAGAAAAAAAACAGAAAAGAGAGAAGTCTACTCCAGGCTGTCCAGTGTAGTGATAAATGTAGTGATGCCTAGGGTAATGTCACAAGAGATATGCAAAACAGCATTTCGTGCCGAAATGTGCGTGTGGCACGGTGTTCGACGCACTTCCCGTCTGGTATTTTGTAAGCACGATTTCGAAGCTGTTTTGCAGATGAACTCTTTAGTTTGGCGAAATGCGTTTCTTGCATTTGGCTTCATGATCCAATGAACGAACTGCTGTTCGTCACGTGACTATGCCCTGTTGGACAGTCAAGAGAACAGCAGACGACAAATGGACAGGCCCGTTTCAATTTTTTGTTATAAAAACTTTGGCATCGATTTATTCCATTGTGACTGATCCAGTGGAGTATCATATCAAATTGAAAAAAAAAAAAAACAGACAGACAAAAAAAACTAATCAGTCTCTCTCACTGATAGTTAATTTTCTTTGCCAGTTGATCAAGACTCTAGTACAGTGTTATGGAACGTGACATGCTTTGTCATGGTTAGTTCATCATGTGACAGACCTGATCAGAAAGAGCTTCTAAACGTAAACTGTTCCAGCTGTCGGTCGTGGGCCTGTCTAGAATGGGAATTCTACCTCCCAAAAGAGTCGCGAGATAAAAACCTTGGTGTGATGCGTAGATTCATCTGAATCTTGAAGACCAGCAAGAACCCTTACAGTAATATGATAGTATTTGCGCATGAACCTCTGATGCCCTCATTTCATTGCGGTGTAGAAAAAACGTGTGAACCGCGTGTCGTTTTAGATACGTATACGATTATTAGGCTACCTCACTTGAAGGTTTCTTGTCTTATCTCTTGTTTTACATGGTGTAATATTTACTGAGGAGCCCTGTTCAGGATGTTGCTATTTCTTTGCCCTATTTTACCACATCATTGATTTTGATTGTTGGCCTTTTTTTTTAACAAACAAGTTATTTCGGCTACACAGTGACACAAACAAGCATACGCACCAACACCCTTTAACACCGCGCTCCTGAGACAGACGTGAAATGAAGAATGTGCTCTCTCTCTCTCTCTCTCTCTCCTTCTCTCTCTCTCTCTCTCTCTCTCTCTCTCTCTCTCTCTCTCCTCTCTCTCTCTCTCACGCACACACACACAGACATTGAATGCACTACACGCACGCGCGGGCGCACACAACAACAACAATAACAACAACCAACCAGTCAACCCACCCACTCACTCTTCACAGTACTCTACAGAGAAGTATACTGCACTGATTCATGTGTGTGTGTGTGTGTGTGTGTGTGTGTTGCAGCACTATGTCGAGGTGAGGCCACAACTAACACCTGTCACGGAGTTTTCTATGAAAACCTTGGCTGCTTCACCCATGACTACCCGTTCAACAATACCCCTGAGCTGCCGCAGAACCCCGACTTCGTGGCCACAACCTTCCATCTCTTCACTCGATCCAACCGCCATCATGGACAACCGCTGAAGTGAGTCAATCAGAGAGAGTGATTGGTTGGTGTGCTGGTTGGTTAACCGTAAAATCATTTTGGCGGTATATCAGTTCTATGACCGGCAAAATCCTATTCATTCTCAGTTTGAAAGAGAGGTGAGTGTGTGTGTGTGTGTGTGTGTGTGTGTGTGTGTGTGTGTGTGTTTCAGCTCTGGCAGTGTAATTTTGTCTTGTATTAGACAGCATGGCTGCTTAGCTAATGAAAAACGTAGTATACACAGAATGTGTGAACGAGTTCATGTGATAGGGTTTTTTTTTTTTTTTTTTTTTTTTTTTTTTTTTTTTTTTTTTTTTATTAGAATCTCCGTCACTACTTTCAAAACATCAAGTGTAATTTATGGACTTTTTAAAGTATAGCCCTAACAACGTCATGGTACGTCAAGACATTTTGTTGATCTTAGACATCAACGCCGGTCAGATTCTATTATTTAATTATCTATTCTGTGGAAAACAAAACAAGACAAAACAGAAAAGCCAGCAACCAACCCAACCACCAACCCTTGGTATGAATTGAAGCTGGATTTATCCACCCATTCCCAAATAACATACATATATGTTGAACAATTTAGTAGTGGGGGAGTGCAGGCGAAGGTGCAGGCTATTTCCTCGGTCATCACCTCCTGGGGTACAGGCCGCCAACCAAGGACCTCCAGGCATCTCTGTCCTGGGCTCTTTTCTCCAGCTGGTTCCAAGTCATGCCCCATGTTCCTGATGTCTGCTCCCAGGTCCCTGCGCCAGGTGTTCCTTGGCCGACCTCTTTTTCGTCCTGGTTGAAAGAAAGGCGGTCGGCCTTGTGGCTTCCCGAGATTTCAGGCTTTCACCACATGGCGTCATACATCTTCTTGTCGAAGACCCATCCCTTCCCAGGGCTGAGGTGTCGATTTGATTCTTGGTTGGCGTTTTGGTAGCTGTGGTTTTGTTTTTACGGGGTAGAGTAGCTGGCCCCACGCCCAACCCTCCTCCATTTACCGGGCTTGGGACCGGCAGGATTCCCCAAAAAGGGTCCTCTGCTGTTTAAAACTTAGACATTGTCAGTCACCGAAGTGCTATCGGCAGCTAAGAATTGTGCAGAGCAGCCTTTGCTTAGATCTCACAAGAAATGCAGTCAGTGTGAGAAAACAAATGTCGGCTAACAATTTCTCAGTCATTACGTTAATGACTTGGCAAAGAGTCCAAAGATATGGGGGAGAGGGAGAGCGGGAAGTGAGAGGGGGTAGGGAGAGGGAGGGAAGAAAGAAAATGAGGACGGAAAGTCAGGGAAATAGATTATAAATATAAAAACCCTTAGGAGCATACACACACACACCCACACACACCCACACACACACACACACACACACACACACACACACACTCACTCACTCACTCACTCACACACACACACACACACACACACACACACACACACACACACACACACACACACACACACACACACACACAAACTGTAATTAGCGGATTGCATAGCCCAACACAAATTCAGCGTCCCTATAGCAAAAACAGCAACAGCAAAGCTGGGCGTTGAAGCTGCCTTTCTGTACTTCCTAACGATGCCAGGTCTATGAAGGAGAGAGAGAGAGAGAGAGAGAGAGAGAGAGAGAGAGAGAGAGAGAGAGAGAGAGAGAGAGAGAGAGAGAGAGAGCTCTGTGTTGTGAGGGAAATGAAAACGTCATTACAGCTTTTAACTTTTTCAACGCCGGCGTAGCAATAACTCTTTCAGCAAGGCTTGGCGTTTATGCTGCCTTTCTGCACTCGCTCAAGCGATGCTTCTGGGAGACTTGGTTGCTCTGTATAGTGGGAAGAACAGGAAACATCTGTGTAAGATTTTTAACATTTTAGCGCCAGTAGTGTGGGTGTAGGTGCTGCAGCAAAACTCGGGCGTTGATGCTGCAGTTGTACGCTAGCTTGGGGGATATTTACAGAAAAAATTTGACGATGGTTGGAAATCTGCGCGGAATTAACCTTTGTTAGACATCACGTTCATCTAGACTCACCCCCCCCCCCCCCCCCCCCCCCCCTTTTTTTTTCCCCCCTCTGGGACAAATGCTGCTGAAGTTGACGCCCAAATCAGCTTTGTCCCATCAGTCAGCATAATAGTTCAATCACCGAACGAAAAAGTTTAAAACATAGTAGTGAAGCGGTGCGACTGTAATGCAGACAATCGATATATCGATCGTTGATCGTAGCTTTTGCTTTGAATCAGATACTTGACCTCGAGATATATTTGGTTGACGCATGAACTGACAAAAGATAACTCTGTTTGCAATGGAAAGGCAAATATTACCTACCCCTGATTTTTTTTTCCCGGATGAGATCTGTTGATGGCTCCAGTTCTGCAGGCATTGATAAGGTCCCTGCAAAATTGTTCAAGCATGACAGAGAGGTAGTCATTGATATCCTGACTGCCATCTACAACAAACTCTGGCAGTTTGGCAGAAAAGAAATCTCCAACACTGCCAGAACTACCGCACAATCAGCTTTATCCGCCATGCCAACAAATTACTACTCAAAATCATAATCAATAATCATCACAGCCACAAGTAGATACCATCATTGCAGAAGAACAGGTCGGATTCTGCAGAGGTAAAATTACGATGGAACAGGTCCTTAATCTGCACACCCATCGCGAAAAACTCCTCCAGCATGAAAGGTAGTTCTGATCTGTCGTCCTTGGCACTGAAAACAGCATTCGACAGACTCCGACAAGAGGTGCAATGGTCAGTGAAAAACTCTAACTCTGGGCAAAAGCTAACCAGATCCATCTGCAATTGAACGCTAAAACAACTAGTGCAGTGCTTCTACAGGGTGCTATTAGAGAGAGTGGTTCCATACTTCGGTTGGAGTTCGTCAGGACTACCCTCTATCTCCCACACTTTTCAACATGTTGCTGAAACGCATCACGACTTACGCACCTTAAGATGATATCTGCATTGTTAGCTTTGGAGGGAAAAAAAAAAAAAAACCAAAAAAAACATCGCATTCTTTCGTTTTGCTGATGACACTGATGTCATGGCAGGCAGTGAACAAAAACTCGCCAAGCTTGTTGAAAAACTGGATCGAAATATTCCGACTTTACATAACTCCAAACGAATGTTTACGAACCGAATCGCCCAGCAGAAATGACAACTCAGAGGATGTAGAACAGACAAGGATACATCGTTACCCCCCCCCCCCCCCCCCCCCCAAACCCAAAACAAAGATGTTCCACACCCCCTCCCCGTTCACAAACCCCACCCCCACCCCACTTGACTACAGGGCCACACCACCCCCCCAACAAGGATACATCGTCACCCCCCCCCCCCCACCACCCCCCCACCCCCCCCCCCCCCCCCCCCCCACCCCCCACCCCAACCCCCCCCCCCCCCCCCCCCAGAAAAAAAAGATGTTCAAACGGTTGCTCGTATACCCTGTACCTGACACGTCTACACAGCAATAACAACTGGAAAAATGAACAAAACACAACACTTAACACACTACCAACAAAAAAGCGGGGGAACCTGGTAAGATGTTCTTCGATGTGGTGCGCCAATAATTCCCAACGGATTTTAGGGAGAAGATATAAAGGACGATGATGCAAAAAATGATGACATGCCTTAGAAAACGTCTTTGCAAAGCGACTAACGAAAAACAACAACAAAAAAAAAAAAAAAAAAAAAAAAAAAAAAGAAAAAAAAAAAAAAAAAGAAGAAAAAATCAGCGTGCGATCTTTATTTGTGTAGGGTAAGTACTCAAGGTTTGCGTTCCGTTCTTGGATGCAGTTTTCATCGGTTGGTTGGTTGGTTAACCGCTGGTATACAGACTGCATGGTTGGCTTACTGGTTGGTTGGCTGATTTGGTGGTTGGTGGAATGGATGTTTTGCTTGCTGTTAGGCTAGTTGAATCGTTGGTTGGTTGGTTGGCTGGCTGTTTTTTTGGCTGGTTTATTGGCCGGTTTGTTAAATGGCTTGCTGGTTTTGCTGGCTAGTTGGATTTTTGTTTGTTCGTTTGTTTCTTTATTGCGATGGATGGCTGTTTGGTTGGCTGATTGGCTAGAACTCTCGCTTCTCCTTATGAAGAACTCTTGCTTCTTCTCATGACGCAAAGCGTGCGAAGTACGAGGAACGCGAGCAACCGACGGGGTCCGGTGCTGGGCGGGCCTTGGTTCAAGCCCCGCCAACCAGTGAAGGTGCTGATCCACGGGTTTCTGCAGAACGATCGCAGTCCCTGGGTGCTGGAGATGATCCACGCCCTTCTGGAACATGTCAGTGCACCATCCTCAGCTCCTGCCTGCGCATACACTGCTGTTGTTGTTGTCGTCGTCGTTGTTGTTGTCGTCGTCGTTGTTGTTGTCGTCGTCGTGTTGTGTGTCGTGTTGTTGTTGTTGTTGTTGTCGTTGTTGTTGTCGTTGTTGTTGTTTGTTGTTGTTGTTCGAAGTGGTGGTCATGGTAGTAATGGTGCGTAGAAAATACCACAGGTATGTTGGCTAGTGTAGATGAGATGTGTGTGTGTGTGTGTGTGTGTGTGTGACAGTGGTTGTTTTATTGGTGAGAGAGGTGTGGTGCTGGTGTAAATGAGATCGGGGTGACGTAGACATGGGGGGGGGGGGGGGGGGGGGGGGGGGCGAGGATGTAGTCACGGCGGTAGTGCTGGTGACATTGATGATGACGGAGGTGGTGGTAATCGTGATGGCAGGGACGTGGTTTGTTTGCAATACTGCGGTGTGATAGCGTGGTGACACTGGTTTTGACAGTGTCATGACGTAGTTTTTGTGGTGTCGTCTTCTTCTTCTTCTGCCTACGCAGGCTGATACTCCTGCGGACACTCCCTGTTTAGACAGGCAAGTATTAAACCCATCTGCCCAACAGAGGGAGTGGAGTTTTGTGTGTATGACCGTTTTTATCCCGCCAGCCATACTCCATCTTCGGGGAAAGTTTGTGGTGTAATGATGTCCAGAGGAGATGTGGTGCTGTGGATGAGATGTGGTGATGTGAGGTGCGGTGAGTTGCCGATGGTGTTGGCGATGCTGTGCCAGTGTGAATGGCATTGATGGTTAGCGGATGCGGGTAAGGTTCATGTGATGCTAATGAAGGAACCTTTACAACAGCAGAAACTATGGAGTGGGTGAACAGATGCGGTGATGGTTTTTGACTGTTTTAGTCCATGATCTGCACGGACGATTAAAAAAGATGATGACGGAAGGGGAAACTGTTGGCGGTGTATGTCTGTATGGAGATGTCTATTTCCTGCTTGCTTGATGCCAGCATTTCATGAAATGAAATGTGGAGTGCAGCATTCATACCATGCAGTCTCCGACCACAATGGAACTCTGTGACATCATATTCGTATTCTCAGCCATCGTCATAAACAGTTAGTCTTAAATTCTGTGACTCTTCAATTTCTGTACGTCCTACTCTCGCAATGACCTCAGTGTTCATTTCCTGTCCACGGCCCGGTGAAGTGTCCAAATCGTCCTCATCGGCAATTTCGCAGGAACTGTTGTTGGATAGATGAGTTTGCATCCCTTTGAAGGGGGGGGGGGGGGGGATGCTCACCTCCACTAGATCTGCGACTTATCAAGTATCGTTGTCAGAAAGTGGTTATGGTGTGGTGTCCTGCACGCCACTGATTGAAGTGATTCGACAGTAGTGCAGGGCCTCCTCTCAGCGGTGGGCTGCTGTATGGAGACCTCATCAAATTGACCCCCCCGTGTGGACTTCGGTGTTCAGACAGCAACAGAACTGACCAGATGTGGCTGTGACAATCAGCGGCGCAGGAATCATTTCACTGCGTGGATACAGACGATGATACTGAAAACTCTCTCTCTCTCTCTGTCTCTCTCTCTCTCTCTCTCTCTCTCTCTCTCTCTCTCTCTCCCATACCCTTCCCCCATACCCACGGACTGTATTTATGTTCCCTTATGACATACTAGTATCTTTCATTTTATTTTGTTCAATAAAATGCTTGACTCTCTCTCTCTCTCTCTCTCTCTCTCTCTCTCTCTCTCTCTCTCTCTCTCTCTCAGTTGAACTCTCTTCTTGCATGCTTTAATATATTACTTAATTGGATTTCGTAGATCCTACTCAGAGCGAGGAATGGATATGGAAAAAGGTACACTACTGATTATCTGTTATTCTCGGATATAAGAATTCTCTCTCTCTCTCTCTCTCTCTCTCTCTCTCTCTCTGTCACCAGGAAGATGTCAATGTCATTGCCGTGAGCTGGGGGGCAGGTGCTGGTTTTCCCTACACCCAGGCAGTGGCCAATACGCGTGTCGTGGGAGCGGAGCTTGCTCGTCTGATTACTCTGATTGGCCAAGAGAGGAGGACGCCTGCCCGGAAGTTTCATCTGATTGGTCACAGCCTCGGAGCTCACGTGGCTGGCCACGCAGGGAGAATTCTTCGGGGAAAGATCGCTCGAATTACAGGTGAGTCAATCTCTTGGTTGGATATACCATGTGTGTGTTCTGTATATAACCATGTTTTATTCTGACATGTGACCCATTAACACAACATCATACAAATACTGCGAATGAAGTTTGTACTACTGATAGACAAATTTCTCTGTAAAGACAGAATTTGTTGGGATTGGCTGGTCAATACTTGATTGTTAGCGAGTTTATCTTGCGACATTGGTCGGACGGTGGCATGGTTTGTGAGTTGGTTGCATATGTGAAAGATCAGGTTAAAGGTCAGTTGTTTCGTCGGTTGGTTGAATAATTCTTTAGGCTGATGACTGTCTGCTTAAGTTATGTGTACAATTATTATTCGACTGATTATATTAAAGTGCCGTTCCACAGATCGTTCTTCTTCAGCAACAAGAAATGGAAAGATAACAAAGTTGTCGCTGGATATTGCGGACGTGACCAATCTTTTTTTTTTTTTTTTTTCTCAAGTAAAATCTTTTAGTTTCATGGTTTGTTTCAAGATGAAAACATTTTTTGGGGGTCAAAAATAGAATGTTTGTTTTGAAGGTCTGCACTATATTTTAGACCCAGTGTTACATATGAACATGATCCCTTACGAAAGGCTACGCAGGGCTGCTTGACGAGTTTGACAGCAATCCCGGTGATAACTAGACCGTAATTTCTACACATGAAACTCGACTCTTAATGGACATCTATGGATGGTTCTGTTCAAAATGACAGAACGGAGTGGTTCCCATAGCTTTCAGTGAAAGATTTTATATTTATGCTTTAACTTTGTTTTTACGTACAATTTATACTCTCCCTTCCCGGTTCCCAGTTTGTGGTGTGTGTGTGGGGGGGGGGGGGGGGGGATGAAATAAAGAATGGACGGCGTTTTGTGCCTCATCTGTAACTCGGACCAGAACTACTGTTAGCTTACGTCACATTTAAGGTTTTAGAACTCATCTCGTGACCTTATCGTTGCGCCAGCTGGCATTCAGATAATAGTTCCATTCCTCTGCTTGGAACCACCTGATGTACATATGGAAGAGAAGATTGGTAATCAACTTTCAGACTCGATAAACATTTTCAGTTGCAACGGTCTAGGAATAATCAGATCCTTGACAAGACTTTGGCGCATTAAATTTTACTTCTTTAATCAAGAAAAATATTTCCTTCGTATAAAAACAAATGGAGTGAATCGAATGGTGTGACGGACACAGTGTCTGCGCTAACCTGTCTTCCTCTGTATTATTTTCTAAATTAATTGATTCATTGATTCATTGATTTTTTTTTTTTTTGTCTAGGGCTGGACCCTGCAGATCCCAACTTCAGCTACCAGCCTCCTGAGGTTCGTCTGGACTCTTCTGATGCTCGTTGGGTGGACGTCATCCACACTGACGGGTCCCCCTACAGCACGTATGGCGGTGAGGCTGATGGCAGGTTAACTCATTGTGCAGGGGTTTGTCGTGTGTGTGTGTGTGTGTGTGTGTGTGTGTGTGTGTGTGCGCGCGCGCGCGCGTGTTATGTGTGTGTGTGTGTGTGTGTGTGTGTGTGTGTGTGTGTGTGTGTGGGTTACAAGTGTTGTTGTTTATTTCATTTTTCCATCTTATTGCTTCCGAGTTATATCAAAAGTAGTCGTGGGTGATATTAGAGCTATACATGTATGTGTGCTCATACTTGCGTGAGTGTGCGCGCGCTTCATTTGTGTGTGTGTGTGTGTGTGTGTGTGTGTGTGTGTGTGTCCCCATTGCAGGTTACGGGACGTTGCAGCCGATGGGTGACGTGGACTTTTATCCCAATGGAGGGAAGAATCAGCCGGGCTGCCACACCGACGCGTCCATGTACAATTTTGTCAGGGATGCCTACAGAGAGGGGATGACCAGTACGTTAACGTGTTCACACACAACACACACACACACACGCACACACGCACGCACTGCACGCACGCACGCACGCACGCACTGACACACACACACACATATTGACACAAACATATTGACACACTAATACAGACTCTCTCTCTCTCTCTCTCTCTCTCTCTCTCTCTCTCTCACACACACACACACACACACACACACACGCGCGCGCGGATGTGGGAGTGGTAATGAGTAAGCTCAAGGGCCTGAAAAGTCGCAATAAGGATACTTCAGGTCCGTGTCTACGGTTACAAAGTAGACCCCAAACGCTGTATAGGTATATCGCTACAGATTAGGCTCAAAATGCTCTACTAAACTCAAAACTGTTCTTTCGCAGAAGCAGGAAAGGATGGGAGACGCTCTAAAAAGAACAACGTTAAAGTATAAATATTAAACCGCGCTCATTGGCAGCTGTGCGAAGCGGTTTGAACAGAACCAGCTTTTATGCCCACCTACAGTCGACATTCTTGTATAGAAATGAATGGCCCTGTTGAATGAAGAGATCGAGGGCAAGGGACTGGGTTGGTGGAGTAACTGCTTGGATCGCAGTCAGGCTTGTCAAGCAGCCCTGTTGTAAAGGAAACATCTTCATATGTGGAATGCATAATGAAGACAGAGATTTGTACTGCCACGGACGTTCAGGAAAACATACATAATAAAGATAGACATTGTGCTGCCACAGATGTGGAATACATCATGGAGACAGACGCTATCCTGCAATAGATATGAATTTGTAAAGAATATAGACATTGTATGTAGCCACAAATGTTGAGTTCAAAAGGACTATAGACATTGTCTTGCCAAATATGTGAAACTATTATAACGAAAAAAGACGCTGTCCTGCCGAAGATCTGGAATAGGTCATATAGATGACGTCCAATCACAGACATGGAATACACAATGAGGATAGGTGTTGTGTCATGGATGTGGAATACATAATGAGGATTCTGAAACGGACTACAACATTCTGAAAAAAAAAAAGCCACAAAATATGGGAAAGTAGATTAAAACCAGAATGGAAAGTAACACTTTGTTTAATATATAATACCAACATTGACAAGTTAATTCTGAAAAATGTCTTATTCAGACATCACAAATAAACACACACTCTCTCTCTCTCTCTCTCTCTCTCTCTCTCTCTCTCTCTCTCTCTCTCCCCGAAAGGCTAGTGGCCAGAGGATGTCACTGTGCAGTGAGGATGGAGGTTGATGTGTGACAGATGCGGAGTACGCCATGGCGTGCAGCCATGATCGCTCCATCCTGCTGTTCCTCAAGTCCATCAACTCCACCTGCTCCTTCACGGCCTATGAGTGCGCCAGCGAGGAACACTTCCGAGCGGGCCTGTGCCTGCGGTGCGGTAACCGCCCCTGCCCCTCCATGGGCTACAGGGCCGACCTCTACAAACGCAGCGGCCGTTTCTACCTGGACACTCTGTCAAGCTCCCCCTTCTGTGGTGTGTGTGTGTGTGTGTGTGTGTGTGTGTGTGAGCGTGCGTGTGTGCGTGCGTGCGTGCGTGTGTGTGTGTGTGTGTGTGTGTGTGTGTGTGTGTGTGAGAGACAGACAGACAGACAGAGAGACACCTGTAACAGAGTCACCTGTAACTCATAGTCATACTTCCTACACTGTGTGTGTGTGTGTGTGTGTGTGCGTGTGTGTGTGCGTGCGCCTGTCTGTCCATGTAACTATCTATCTGTGTATGTGTTTAAGAATCAGTTGGGAGTCTGGTAGAAGTGCATATGTGTGTGCATGTGTATATTTCTCTATTTCATTATCACATGTGAATCTGCATGGCATGCATACCTACTTCATGTCGTTAAGTTGTGATGGGCATGCAATGGCCAATGATCATGGGAACATAGGTCGAAGCTGTCCCTGAAGGTCGTGGAATCCACCAAACCTGAGAGTGGAATCGTTAGAAAACTTTTTTTCCCTCCCCCCAAAAAAAAAAAAATCTATATGTGTTTGTTTGTGTACACATTTTAATTTAAAGAAAGTTGGTCCCTTTGAGATTATTAATGAGCACTAGCAATATGATTTGGGCTCTTTGAAATTAACCACAAACACAAACAGTACCATGAGATCGTTTCATTTATTATACTTAAAATGTAAAATCATAATAGGAGTAGAACTGATAAGATATCTGTCCAAAAGTGGTAAGATAAGCCAGTCCCAAAACGGGTGAATATGTTGAGAACATAGGCCAGGACTATGCTATGTCTGGTTCAATGATCTTACTCCCTCCGTCTCTCTGCTTATCAAAATGTATTTTTCCAGTTTTTTACGGTATGGTAATTCTGTATGGTTGGTGACATACGATATTACCATACCGTACCCACCATCTGTATGTTGACAATGACAGTACACTTTAATTTTACGCCTTTCCACAATAAAGTGACATTTGACAATGAAACAGATTAAACGACTGCTGGTTATAAATAGATCACCTTTGTGATCCATAGGTTACCACTACCTGGTGCGTGTGACCCTGTCTGAGGACATGCACACTTCTGATGGTCAGCTGACAGTGCAGATCTCAGGGGACAATGGCCAGACCTCTCCACTGCTGCTGTACCAGTAAGTTTTATGGGCACAGTTCTCATCAGTTTGCTTGAAATCTGATTTGCTTGTATTGTACTAGTTGCAAAG
Organism: Conus betulinus; assembly: GCA_016801955.1. Classification (NCBI taxonomy): domain Eukaryota; kingdom Metazoa; phylum Mollusca; class Gastropoda; order Neogastropoda; family Conidae; genus Conus; species Conus betulinus. Next base: position 48,418 of record JADBJO010000412.1, read on the forward strand.
GGAGGCAACTGCAGGCAGACATCTAAACATGTATTAAATGTTAGTAATAGCGCACCGCCCCCCCAAAAAAAAACATAGACAAACGAATCACAAGACAAAACACCACACATTTCCACCCCTTAGGTCTTCTTCAGGCAAGATACAAAACACTCAAGACAACGAAAATGAACAAGCAATCACTTATCTTCATCCACTTCAGCGCAAGATGGGCATTCAAATTTGCTATATGGTATGTTTATTTAGGAGGCAATGATGAGAAAGTGTGGTTGATCCATCTTTCTTCACCAAACATGACTGAATGTATCGTTCCTATGACTATATTACTCATCCACGATTTATTATTCAGTGTGTTGGAAGTCCCTGAAAGCGGACTCTGAAACTGAGAATTTTCGGCCTCAGGGGTGATCTGAGCCCAGGGCAGGTGGTCAGCGCAGTCATGCTGGAACACCGGGACGTGGGTCATGTGACCGGCGCTACCTTGACTTTCACACGCAGCGACAGCTACTTCAGCTGGCTGTCAATGTCTTCATCCACCATCAGGGTGACTTCGGTGGAGGTTGAAGGCGTCACTCGCAGAAACACGTAAATATCTCTTTTTCTTCAACATAAAGCAGTAGTCTGTTTTAAACCTCTGCATGTTGTGGAACAAGACCCAGACCTGTGACTTTTGTTAACAGCTATCTCTGTGTCAAGAGAACACCAGACCAGTCATTTTTGCCAACAGCTATTCGTGTGTCAAAAGGAACATAGAATTTTTGTTTCTTTATCAATTTTGTTTTGAATGACAGTTTGGAAAGCTGATGGACTCTTGATTTCATCGTCCTAATGGTTTACCCAAATCCACTAAAATCGCTATTCTCTGAACAAGTCGGCATTATCTTAGGAGGATGTCAATGGACAAGACTGTGATTTTATGCTGGATTGCTGCTCTGTCACATCAGTCAAGCGAACAATCCAAGTAACATCCCTCACTCACCCCCATCCTAATCAGGCTACTGAGGTTGGCTAGACAGTCCTTTAAAAGTAACAAGAATTTTTTTTTTCCCCGTCTACTATTTTAAACCAGAGTATGCTTCATGTTTAATTAAGAGTCCTTGGTTCTCTGTTGCAGATTGTATATTTGCCCTGGATCACCTGTAGTACAGCCAGGCCAATCCCTGCAGCTGAGTAATGGCAGCAGAGTCCCTGGGGATTGTTTCCAGCACTAGGCACATCCCGTGCCAACATTGCAGAACGTAGCATCTTTTCCAGATGACAGAACACGGGCTTGAAACACTGTAGTGAACAGACTGCTTGCTACTGTTCAAAGTCAGCTTTCATGCTTCACCCTTGTTGAGTGTGTCTCAATATACCCGAGCCAGACTGGCACCAGACAAGAAGAGGCTCAAGTGAAGGAATACTGTACTGCGAAGCTCGGATGAAGTTCAGAGAGACCTGACATCCATATCCCGTCCTTAAGCTGCATACTTCCCCTGGTTCTCGCCATCTTGGAGTTAACCTATTTATTCACCGTTGTATAGTATATAGTACAGAAAAACATCATTGTGTATATAAGAAATCATAAAACGTGCACCTGTTATCTAATCACTTATAACAGTGACATCTTTCATCAGCTACCTTTTATAACCGAGCGATATCCATAAAGCTAGCATTACTCCATCAATTGTAATGGTGAGATCATCCACACAATTATTGTTGGATCATTTGTATGGGAAAGTCCACACATCAGTCACTTAATCACTTGTAATGGTGACCTTTTCCTGAGTTTACTTTATTGTTTCTGAATGCCAAGGTTTTTTTTTCAAAATCTGCATTGTACTTGTGTGTGAAATTCAGGAGCAAATTATAGAATGTTCTTGTGGAAATAGCTTTTTGCCATGGACACAGCGGAAGAAACTACTCAGAGAGAAAAATATATATCTTCAGTAACAACATATACGCACTTGTCTTCTTTCATCTCCACTGCTCTCGAATGCAAACCATAAGCAAGGACAAAAGGATGGCCACTTTCAAATTTACTAGATCATTACCAAATACACAAGAAGAAGATGACTGAAAGAAGACAGCAAAAACATTACAAATAATACAGTGATGGTACACATTCATACAAACACCAGATTACAATTCACAATTAGGCGGAACATCAGAATATTTCATTCATAAACTTTAGCACACACTAAACATATGAATTCAAAAGATTACTGAAATGAGAATTCCGTAAAAAAAAAAAAAAAAAAAAAAAACAGCTAAACTTTAAAAATCAAACAACGTTCACCATGTCATAGTTGCTCACATTTTACATAAAATTCCACATAAAAAAAGGTTTATAATCTTGATCTGCTTTGGTGTATGTCATGCATACAGTCCTAATGAAGCAAACAAGAGTTTGACATCTTTCAATAAATTTCTTTATTATTATTGACAGTATCAACCCTTCTTGCGTCCCTCAAAGACTGCTTGCTCAACTTCAAGCCTTTTACTGGACTTCTTTTCCGCGCAGGCTCCTACGACGAATGGGATGATAATAAATTCCTTTTTAGACTCTTGCTTCCCAGCGTCACTTTTTTAACCCCTTATTATAAGTGTATTGTAGACACACTTCTTTGGCCCAGTTATCTTATGTTTTCCAACCTTTGCCTCTTACCTTACTCCAAGTCTAGTATGATCCAAGACAAGTGACTTTCAATAAATAAAAAAAAAAAAAAAAAATCACAAATTTCTGAACACACCTCAATTTTGTTTTCATCGTAACTGATTTCTATTCCCCCCCCACCTCCCCACCCATTCCCTCATAATCAAATGAAAGATGAAAGATCAGCTATGTAATGCCCGATGGACAAATAAAAAAACAATAATAAAATAAAATAAACTGAAAATGAAATGCGTCTGCTTGTAAATATACAAAGCAACCTGAAAGAATGTGTTAAAAAAACAAACAAGATAAAGTAGGTGGAGGTTGACTGGAACATCAGCAGCTAAGCCATGGCAGTTCACACACACAATCTTGAGTAACTCCACTAGTACATCTATGGTGAAGCAAACGGTATCAGCATCAAAAACCCTGCCAACCAATGAATGCTTATAACCCAGCACCCCCAAAACCATAATCCCTTACACCCACAGCCCATGAAGCATCAGCTGTCGTTTTTTCACAATATTGCATGCAAGATTCCTCTAACAACCTTCCTAGCACTCGGCAGAACACTCTTCTACACAAACCTTGCATTCACATTTGACTCGACTAGCATTTTGACCTGAAATTATAACATTCACTTTTACTTTACAATGAGTATGCACAGCATATCTCAAGTACAGCCAATTCGAGAAGCCAACCCCTTCCCCACCCCCTCTTCTTCCCTTCTATTGGCAAACAGATCAGCAAATGGCAATTATGAGGTGAGAATGTAATCATTGTGGATTGTGCTGGCATTTTTCATTCTTGTTTTACATTTATCATGTTAAAAAAAATGTTGTTCAATCCAACTGAATTTAGTTTTTAACCTAAACACATAAGTAGACAATATTTCTCAAGGGATGATACTTGCGTTTTATCTTTGTGCACAATCAAATTTCGGCACCAAAAAAAAAAAAAGACAAAATTTAGGGAAAAAAAATGTCATGACATAAAAATTCTCAATTAAATAGAAAAACACAAACATGTCCACCATGATGAAAATAAATAGAAAAGGAACAAGTCCTACCATGAGATACCATTTAGCAAATAATCACTCACACCTGATGTCCATAAAGGATGAATACCTTCCCATATCACCAACACAAAAATACACACATTCAGTCAATCATTCTTCCAAGCCTCAAGAACTGGTCTTCATACATGAACCACACCATGGGCATTTTGCTTTTTTTTTTTCCCCTAACAATTACTGTTCAAAACAACACCAAGCAAAAGGGAGGAGGTAGGAGAAAACAAATGAACATCCATCACCAGTCTGTGTGTGGGAGAAGCAAGGCGACACGAAGAGAATAAAATGGAACAGAGTGAACACAGAACCAAAACAGTACAGCAGAATCACATCTCTCTCAGCAGACTGGACCTCTTCCCAAATGCACACACCGAGTATGATGATTTCTACGACAGACTGTAACATTCAACTCAGTGACTAAAACACACAAGAGCTACAAACAGATCTTGTTCGCCAGTCTGTCCTGTTACACCTGTCTGTATGCGGTGATCCGTTTGAGAGAAAGAATGAGATGACCCTGGCTTTGATTTGAAGAGAGGCCGGAGAGCACCACACATCATTTCTCCTTTTTGCCGCTGGAGTCCGTCTTTTCTTTCTCCTCACTGTGGTCTTCATAACTGCACACAGAAACAACCTTCACTTCATTCCGTACTCGAACTGAAGCTGTTCACAGCCCCACTCACTGCACACACAATGTCAGGTCTGAAAGAATGGTGAACATAAAACTAGCTTTCAGAACCAAATTCAGATATGAAATCAATAATCACCAGTTCAAAATGACAAGACCTAAAGGTGAAGAAAAAAAAAGTATGGTGAATAACAGCAATCCACTGTGCAACATAGAATACGACAGATTTCAATAGGCAATACTGATTACAAACTGCAAATCACACAGTTAAGAGAAAGAAGCTAATATCAAGCCCAACAAAGTATACAGTACAAGATGGACAGAAAGATAGAAATGGAAAGACGGAAGAGGACAGGGATTTTTACCTGAACATGGTTTTGATGTCTCCTTTGACCAGAGCCACCAACACAGGTAGACCTATACATGCAGGTACCAAGTACAGCAGAGCCGGCTGGAAAATACCACTGTCATATGAACATGTGCTCACACGATGTTGTAGTACCTCATTTCCTGACAATATTTCCTGGCCATTGTTCCCCTAATTTATATGAGTGGAATTCACCAATACAAAAGCAGCTAAGATTCTTTACATTACTTACACCCAGCCTTCCCTGGGGGACCACATGAGAGCTGTCACCTCGTCAGTGTCATTTCCTTATATAGTTGTTTTACAGAAAATAAGAAGAAATATGTAAACCTTGTTTTCTTTTTTTTTTTGATATGCAAAAAATATTTAAAAAAAACACATATAATTATCACTTCTCATGAAAAAGAAAACAATAATCACCCTCCAAACCACTGAAAATAAACGGCAAATACAAACATGTGCAAATGCCCCAGTGGACTGACATATAAGCAGACAAATGCCCCCCCCAAACGCGGATATCTCTGGAACTAAACAACCAATTCTCATGCTATTTTTTTTTTGTAAAATGGAGGAGATACACTGTACTTTTATTATATCATAACATGTTAGTAATGGTAAGTCAACAACAATTTCAATTTTTTTAGTGATTTCAAAAAAAAAAAAAAAAATGCAAAAAAAAAAAAAAGAATGTTATGTTTCTTCTAAGCGTAAAAAATAAAGAAAGAATGCCAAAAACTCTCAACAATGGAGAAAAAATACTCCACTCACAACTGAAGACCAGAAAGTATGGTATTTCCAACAGAAAAGTGCATGAAAACAGCCACAAATACAACTACTCCAATAGCACACACAACACACACACACACACACACACACACACACACACACACACACACACTCTTATGCCTACACTGGGTACACATGTAAGAAAGAAAAAAAAACACACACACACACACACACACACACACACACACACACACACACACACACACACACACACACACACACACACACACACACACACACACACACACACACACACACACACACACACACACACGTCCCTTTCACTCTCAACAATATATATATATATATATTTTTTTTTTATGAACACAAAGTCATTCATGTGCCTGTTGGTCTCTGAACCCTTGTCATTCAGTTGATCTATATAATCAGCTGTACACCCACTCGAAAGACGTCTGTGATACTCGCCTCTCACGTGTCAGTTGGCCACGCCCCCTTCAACCTCGACCAGCGAGAGCGAGAGTGGGCCCACAGCGTGTGTGTGAAGTTCGTTGCCTAAAGTCTTAGTTGGCTCCCTCACATAGAGTTAGTGAACAGTCAGTCAGTGCTGGCTGGCTCAAACGCAAAAACACTGGGGCACACGCGGTAGGGTAGTAAGTGGGCGTCTTATCAGCCTCTCATAACAAAGTTGTGGCAACGGTCCAACGCTTCACGTTGGAATAATTCGGTCAAGCCCTCACTATCGTTCTTTACTCGTGACTGTCTGGGTCTTCTTCATCTGTATTAGGAACAACCAACTGTCTATTCAATATTCCCAGCACTTGATCTGTGGTAAATGTACGGCAAGGTCGAGTACGTAAAGTGCTTGGTGGTGACGTCATAGTGAATGAAAAAAAACAATCGGAATAAAGTCAATAAAACACTGAACTGAATAGTGTTCTGACAAAGCAAATGGCTGTGAGCATGGGCCAGACCATCCCCCAACTATGACGTTTATTGCTGGCTTTTTATCTCATGAACTAGGATCGTGAGACTGTGTAACAGGTAAAAGGGGGAAAAAAAAGATTATGTACAAGTGAAAATACCCAGATGAAAAGATGCATCTACATTCAACTGTCAGACTAAAGAAAAAAAAAACATTTCTTCATGCTTTAAAGGTTAAATACCTTAAATATCTCTTTGAAAAGCATAAAAAAAAAACCCACATCTGGAGGAACATCTCTAATCAATGTCCTAAGAAATCTGATGCACAGTTCTCATCATGCTAATCCCAACATCAAATGAGTAAGTGGTTAATACTAAGTAGCTCATCAAACAGTACATGCCATCTTTTGAAAGATCCGAGTGAGCATTGAATGTATGACCCATGTATAACCTGCATAACTCTTGTCTCTTCCTGCAGTTCCCAAGAACAGATGGATGGAACTATTAGTTTGGCTTTTCAATTCATTACTTACAGTTGGTATAAAAAAAAGGCAAATTTCAATGTTTTCCCCAATCAAATACCAGCTTTAAGTTATTTAACATGAATTATAGAGAACGGATAATGAAGAGTCACTGACCTGTGCATGCTTGAAGACATGCATGATCACGATGGTGGTGAGCAGACCAAGGCAGTAGGCAACGAAGCCGGAGTAGAAGTACGTCTTCTTGTTGTTCTTCAAACTGCCCACACAAAACACTGACCTCGTTGCAAAGAGTATCCACACCATGTAACACAGAAGAAAAAATCAGAAAGCAACTCTTGTCCCAAGTGTTAAATCACAACGAGGTACAACAGACAAAAGTAAAAAAACAAAACAAAGTAAAATACCTTGTTCAAAATGCCTTGTTCAGGGATTCAACATCCCAATAAATGGAATATCTGTTAAAGACCTCTATCACCAGCGTTTACAGTCCATCAGAATGTAATAAATGGTCCTGCTGTCCACAACCAACTTTGCGAGTACTGATTGCTCGGGTACACCAGTGGTCTATAGCATTTAATTAAATATTTCAAACTGCTTATAATGATCCATGTCACCTATGTTTACTGCCAGAATTATGTAAAAAAAAAACATAAACAGTACCACTTAAAACCCCTGAAACCATCTTTTTTATCTGAAAATAAACAAAACAAACAAACAAAAACTATAACCAGGCAAACATGACAGCCAAGCATATGGTTATTCTCAAAGACTTTCAAAAGTGACCATGTTATTTCCTTACATCTGAAGCAAAAATTTCCAAATGCCATTTTAATTTTACAAAGAAAAGTTAGCACATGAAATTTGAGGAAGTGGTGGAGGACAGGGAATCAATGAAATCATCCACAAAATTACACCAAGCTTATGTTTTAGATACTGCAGAATACAATATGCAATAACCAGAGCAGCTCTTCATGTCAGTTCATTAAAAGTTGTTTCCCTTTTCAAACCTTGCCATCTTGCATATGCAAGCACTGAAGCTTTATAAATCATTATAATCATCACAATGATCATTATACAGCATATGATCCAAAACAATCTGATCTAAGTGCTCGAATTTACAAACAAGCAAAAGAAAAAACCTCTTCCCTCGCCATCTAAAGCTCCATCCCCCTATCCCTAATAATCCTTCACCCACATCCCCATCTACCAAACTGCCATCTTCCACATCTTCCCCTATCATGTATGCATGCACTGCACACTCTCATGCTACCACACATCCATACACACCTCTTCACTAATAATAATGACCATGTGTACAGACAGGTATATATGTCCATCTCTCTATACATATTTTCGAAATCCATTTTGTCAACACCTTGTTACCTTTACTGTGATGTTTTAGACTCTATACCGTACCTGTTCACCCCATCAGAGATCTTCCAATAAAATGGCAAGTGTTCAGAGTACTCTGAGGATGGAAAGTGTAATCTAAAGAAATGTTCAAGGTCACTTCACAGTTTTACAGCAGTTCAACAGATACATTATCAGAGTCTTTATGCAACTTTCTTCCGGTCACTAGCTTGGATTGAAACAACAGTGCTCCTGTCAATAAAGGGTATGGTTTATCTCCCTTCACTAAATGCAATTCAGCAACACTCCTGACTGGCAGAGTTAGTGCAGTGCCACTGCAAGGACTGATTGTTTATGACAGATCTATCTACCTATCCACTAGGAGTGTATTGAAGAACACTTTTGAAAGACTCATTCACAACTACATTTTCTTACATTCTACTCAGAGACTGCCAAAATGAGGCATTTAAAGCAACTTCCATGGGCTGTTGAGAAGGTGCAAGGTTCTTCAGAATGATAGACCACTGTTGTTGAATGAGGCTTTCAAAAGTGTTCTTCAATACACTCCTAGTGGATAGGTAGATAGGTCTGTCATAAACAATCAGTAAGGACATAAACAGTCACTAAGGAAATAAAGAAAGGGAACAAAAAAGTCAGAGGGGAAAAGATAAGCAGCAGCAAGCAGTTGCAAGAAGGAAAACCTAAAGAGCAGGCATCAGAGTACCTGGAACCTTTTCTGGCGTTTAAAGCACAAAGAACTTCATGGACTTAAGACTTGACATTGACAGTGAATGCTATGCTAAGATGATCTGTATTCCAAATGCAGTTTCCATGATTTATAAAGGCCCGTCCAAACACATTAACTTTCTGTGAGTCAGTGAATGTGTGTGTGTGTATGTCTGGATGTGTGTGTGTGTGTGTGTGTGTGTGTGTGTGTGTGTGTGTGTGTGCGTGTGTGTGTATGTCGTGTGTGTGTATATGTCTGGATATATGTGTGTGTGTGTGTGTGTGTGTGTGTGTGTGTTTAAAGACACCTGATACCTGAACCAAGGCTGACTTCATGTTATCAATATAACTCAGGCATTCTGACTTGCACCTTCAAGACGCCCTGAACGGAAACGATATTTTGTTTTACGCCGGTCATTTTGTTTCATGGGTTAGCATGGTGAGGTCAACATCAGGAGTCGTATGTCTGGCTTTGGAAAAAAATTGTGCTCTGTTTTTGTTCCTTATTTGGTGGATGGTCATGGACAGAATCTGGATATAAGTACATTTGGCCGGAAACAAGTAGGGCTTGAAATACACACCTGTCTGATTGTCTGGGACAACTAAACCTTCTAGCAAACAAATGGAAATGCTTTCTATACTTGTCCAATGGGCGACCAGTTTTGACCGCTTCAATGAAAAGGATGACTTAAGCAGTCAACTGTGATGCAGACTGATCGCACTTGCCTCCTGTCTTTTTCACAGCTTCACCTACTCCCTCCCCACCCCAACCTACTAATCTTCGACCTTCATTCCTCCAACCCCATCCCCCCCCCCCCCCCCCCCCACACACACACACAACCTCACCCCCCCCACCTTGTTTTTTTTTTTAAAGAATGGACCTCAGCGGAGTGCTATCTCACTGAGACAGCACTCTGGCCTCTCTTCAATACTGTGCTGATTTTGAACATCTGATAACAACATTCCAGATAAGGCGTTCATAGTAAATTTAGCTTTACCCACGACAGGGAAAAGCGGAGGATTCAGAGTAGCCTCAAGAACACAAAATCACCAGAACAGCACTACTCTGCCCCTCTGACCTGATGTCAAAGCGCAGCAGCAGAGCGATGAAGATGCCAGGGATGACGATGTCACCCAGCCCCAGCATGGCAAAGTTGTTGGCAGCCAGTCCCTTCTCCAGCAGGTCCTGAGGAACACCACTGAAACAGACCACAGTGGATGTAATGGCAACCCATCAACCAGGATAAAAAGACATCTTCACAATTTTCCTCACATACATAGAAAATGTTATACAAAAAAAAGACATCTTCACAGTATTCCTCTTATAGAAAATATTATACAACAGCAAGAGTACCAGACAGTTGTCTGCAAGTATCAAGTCAGAACAGGCACTAATGAACTCCAAAAACATGACCCTGCAACAATGCAGGATCCCCTCCAGGGTGGGACCTCAAATCTTCTTGATCTGTAGGCTGCTTGCTCATGAGACTGCAACAGATGGGGTGTGCTATATGGGGTGAAGTCAGGATGATCAGTGCAGGAGAAATGCCATCTGGATGAAATTGTAGGTAGGTTAGCCATAGAAAACACACACACACACACACACACACACACACACACACACACACGCACACACACACACACACACACAAAGTCTCAAACAAACACACACACACACACACACACACACACACACACACACACACACAAAGAAGGAAAGTGGGAAAGAGATGTAGGTTTGGGGCTGGCTAAGAGAAGAGAAAAAAAAAAAATCTCAAAAGATCTGGACTCTGGCTTTTAACCTTGGGAAAAAGGGGTGGGAAAGAGCAACCCAGCAGCGTGAACAATGATCACTGAAGTATCTGAGTGTTTATAACAAAGAGAGAGGAACAGAAAAAAGACGAGACAAGTTTCTGACAACAAGCAACATTTTTTGTCCTATTGCTAATTTTTCCATAAGCTTTTCCCTTTTCGCCTTCAATTCTTAAATGACGCCCCCCCCTCCCTTCCCTCCCATACACACACACGTGGAAGGCACTTCCCTACAGCTGCATGCCCTGAGTGTGCTTACAACTGTTGCCAATCCATGGTTTGGCCATTTTTCATTTCATTTTAAAGCTTTCATTACACATTTAACAACCTATTGCTACATATCAACAGAAATGGTAAAGCATGAACTTGGCACTTAGTATATGTTGAAACATCTTCTCGCTAATATAACACTGCAGCTGTGACTAAAACAACATGACCGAAACATAACAGTCGCAGGTCTTGTTTACATTTGTTTGGTTAGTATTACACCAAACAAAACCTGGGAAAAAGGACAAAAGCTATCAGTACCCTGCAATCCATGGAAAAACAGCCAACGATAAACACACACAGTGACCTGTCTGAAATGCACTCAAGACATTTTCTTTGCATTTTGTTTTGTGCACACAGTAAGGAGCCATGAATGTTATTTTTCTGTTAGTCATCTCAAGTATCAATATAATCATCATTGCCCTGGACTGTTTTGTGAACAACTGCACCTCACCATCAATCCACTCTTTACCAAAGGAAGGGAAGTGCCTTCCACATGAGTGTGTGTGTGTGGGAATCATTTAAGTATCAAAGCAAAAGGGTATAAAGCTCATGGCAAAATTAACAAACTAGATTAAAAATTTCACCTGCTGTCCCAACTTTGCTTGTCCTCTTTCCAATGCAATGCACACATATCTTCGCCTGACCAAGATATTGCAGAGGATGGAAATTCCATGTATGCTACGAGGAGGAATTCCCACTTGAACAGTAGGAGGCCTTGTTCAAGGTCTGTTTGGGTTGAAAAGGTCATATTTATAACAGAAAACCAATGCAATTACAATCCGCCTGGATTTCACGTGTTTCCTTTCCTCTGACTGTAGATTGGAAAAAGGGAGAGTTTTTTCATATTTTCACTGGCTCTGTGCTCCTGTTGTATCAATAGTATGCAACAGTTTCGCCAGTGCCCAGGACCCTGTTTTATCTCACCAGACATCATAAACTGAGTCTTCAGGAGAAAGTGAACTTTCTGGTTGCTTCAGATGCGGCTCAGCAACTTGTTTGTAAACACTACTGAGGCCATATGGTGACCTGCTGAGAAAAGGCTGTTGGCATCACTGAGCAACTTGAGTATTCAGAGTAATCAGACTTGCAGAATTCATCAGTGAACAACGGTGAACAAGAAGAGCTCAACTTGCTGCCATACATGTATACAAGAGAATCCCCCTTCACTCACGGAAGCCCCATTTTCCTTACATTTTCTATGAAAGGGTCAAGTTAATACATACAGTGATAATGAAAGCAAAGGTTTAATACTAACATGGAACAACAGACACAAACACAGGCTAACCAAAGCGTCAACATAAAGGGGGCATAATAACAGATAAAAACAAGAAAATCATGAATTCAGTATCATCAAAAAGGTTATGAACATGCAGAAAAACAACATAGTGAAAGGCTTTCAAGTAAGTGTACCCTTGCTTTCAGCAAAAAGTGACAAACTGTTCAAAAGGCAAGTAACGTAAAATCACGAATACATACGTTTGATTGGAGCTTCAAAAGATTTGGCCACTGTCACCATGACATCTGTACCAAACACCTGAAATGGTAAGCCAAACATATTAGTATGTTCATTTAGATCAGTGTGTAAAAGCAAGTACAAAAATATGTTCTTTACACCTTATTTAACCCTAGCATTCAATACTAAGAACACTAACAGCATTCAATACTAAGAACACTCACACATCTTTGCTTTCGGAATCTGTTTTGTTGAAGTTTTCCACAAAAAGTTGCTTTGATCGGGTAAGAGAAAGTACAGAGGAGCTACATTCACAAAAATCACAATTACAATGAAGTCAGGGTTTACAAGCAATATGCACATTCTCATGTTGAATTTTTTTTTTAAAAAAGGTCCTGCACACATATGCTAACAACTGTACTAAACTCTTGTCACTTCACTCAATGTCTACTTCAATCTCTCTCTCTCACAACACATGCTTTTGCACAATTACAGGCAAATGGCACAGACAGACTCGGAGGAAGAGCAAACAGACAGTTTACCCAAAAGATGTCATAGACGAAGAGGCCTCCCAGCAGAATGCAACCAGTGCTGATGCGGTTCAGTGACAGCAGTTCCACTCCATTGATGGCAAAGGCCAGGCCAAACAGGTTGTTGGCGACCCAGTGCTGTGTTACACACAGACATAACATACAACCAGAATATAAGCAACGCTGGAAATGTGAACCCAACGCAGTTGTCAATGGGTCTGACAGTGTCCACTGATGTGCTGTATGGGTGTGCCTGTGCATGTGTTGTATGTGAACTTGCTTTTGTTTTGTGCTTGTATTCTGAAGAGTTACTGGCTAACAAATTCAGTTTGAAACTCTCTTCGTAAGTGGGTACATAATCCATGAGGTTTTTTCCTCACAGCAAGCAAAAAATAGAGATGGATGTACACAGGCCATTCAGGGAGATGTATCTTTTTAGATACAAATTTATTGTTTCAGTCAACTAACCCTTTTCATTGTTCGATCTTTCTGAAGCAACCTTTTGACTTTAATGGCAGACAAGTTTTTGTCATTAGAGTTACATGGCAACCATAACAGTGTTTTTGGTCAACCTGAAAACCCATGTGCTACCTGTAGACAGTGGAGCCTACTGACCAAAACAACTGTTTAATGTTTTAACACATCCATGACAAAAGATCCAGCCCACAATGGCTCACAACCAGGCCACACTTAAAGTTGTTTTACTGGTATCAGTTAAAAAAAAAAAACTAACTCATGTTTGCTGCAGTTTTTGCTCCAGTGATTTTTGGTGGCAGGTACAATTATTTCAGTTTATTAGTGTCTACTTTCTACCCATGCGTTTGCAAGAAACTTTGATGGATATGTGTGATGACAACAAAGTGAGAGTATAGATTTTTCTGTCTGTACTATGTCTGTTTTGTGCACCTGAGCTCCCTGCTCTCCCAATTTATTTGGGGGGGGGGTGGGGGGTGGGGTCCTGATAATGGCGATGTTCCATGCCAAATGGGGTTAAGGCATTTGTTTGGTCAGGTAATTATGAAGACAATTTGCTTTTTTTTTTTTCAAGAGGTTTACCACATCTCAAAATATACTGAATGACCCTGGCATATATCAGTTATATATCTACATTTTATCACATTGTGTTTGTTGATACTTCACATAAGATGCTTTAGTTTGATGATCCAAGTTCTTAGTGACAATGTCTTCACTCAGAGATGATAGCATTTTCAAATACTTACAGGTTTCCTTTCCCCCAAACTAGCAAACACGGGCTGCAGTTAATATTATGACTGACAGATCCAACTTCTTCAAAATCCAAATAAAAATGTGGGTTATTTCATTACAACAACAACAAAACAACGAATGGTTATGAAATGCAGATACACACAGGCATGGGACACAGACCCTTACACACACACACACATTCTAAACGTACTCTACAGTGCTAACACTTCTACTTGTCTGAATTAAACCTATCTTTCATGCATCCACCTAACATCAGTTTCTTTTTGCTTCTCTCATTTCAGCCCTGATATAGCTAAACAACAAAATCTGTTGAAACTGAACAGTAACAAGTCAGCACCAATGTAACAGCCACCTGAGCTTAATAAACCAAACGGACTTGCACCTGCTTACCTTCTTCCACAGGTACCAGACTCCAATAAGAGTGGACACACCCAGGCTCACAAGGTTCTTCCGATCAAACTCATAGTTCATCAGTTCTGAAAAAGATGCATTCACCGTACATTATTTGTGATGAAACATGCCACAAAAATTGCTTTAGCTTTTAGAAATTAGTCAAGTGATGATGGCAACAAACAGAAGACAGATCCTTCCACCTCTCCAAACGAGCAACACTAAACCTGACACCATCTAATTTCCCTGAATTGTAACAATTAAAACCCTGGGCAAAGACAACCCCCAGGCCTATACAAGGCCAGACTGACTTTGGTTTACAAATGATGTTCTACTTCAATCTTGTATACAAAAGTATAATTTTGTATGAGTGATTGTACTTTAAATAAAAGTAAATATAACTAAGAAGTATTTTTGTTCTGTTTTATTCATTTGTTATCTGACTGGGGTTGTTTTTTTTTTTTTTTTTTTTTAGTTTATGCTTGTTACTATATTTCTGAGTGATAAAAACTTCCACAAACCTTCTTTGTTCTCTCCTTTCCCCTGTGTGAAGATCAGATGATAGTCCAAGTTAGGGAAGCCAGCAGGTAGCAATTTTTCTATGACAGGCCTGTAATGAAAAGCAAACAAACACAAATAAAACATGCTTTATCTGTCTTAACATATTCCAACATTCAAAATTCGAAGCCAAAATAAAGTTTATGCAACAATGAATACAAAAAAGAGATAAACAGAAGTACCTGTAAACTGTCAAATAACGCTTCTTTTTAGTGAAAGCAAAACTTGAATTTTGTTTCAAGATCTGCTCTTCTTTCTTCCTTTTCCATCTTTTCAATTTAATTAAATTTTTCATTATATCTCACAGAAGTATATCCATTGGTGGGAACTTGACATCTGACAGTTGAGCAGCACACGTGCATGCACGCACACACTCACACACACACACACACACACACACACACACACACACACACACACACACACACACACGTACATCTGTGCAGTTTTAAGTTTATTTTAGGTAAGATTCACGCATGTACCTGCATGTTTAGGATGTTATGGAAAGGCTATTGTCGAAATACATGTACCATGCATATCATCAAGTGACAGAACTTACCTGTCTTGATAAACATGCTCTGATGCTGAACAACAAAATGTCGAACTGCATGCAACTCAAATCATAGTGTTCAAGAATACAGTATTTATCCATTAAATTTCCTGAGCATTAAAAAAAAAAAAAAAAAAAAAAAACAGAGAACAAAAGCATCAAACAAACAAACCCATAAATATGTAAACCTCATTTTGGTTTGCATTTGGTTCATCAAAAATAAATGATCAACTCTATTGAAAAATGACATCATGAAACGGGAATCTTGAACGCAAATCATGCATGTAAGAGTTTATTCACAGCTTTACCAACACTCTTTAACAGATTTTTGTCATGTTTACACTCTACTTACCCAGCAATGTGAGCAAGAGCCAACACTCCCAGGAAGAAGAAGTAGAATGCCAGCAGCAGATTGATATACTCTTTAGAGAATATCTGGAAAAAGAAAAGCCTTCAAACTGAACATCAGTGCACATGTACAACTTGCTTCATCACTAAAACAAAAAGGCAGGACTATCGTTTCATTCATAAGTATATAAAAGATAACATAACTGTGACACCTTCCCATCCCCCATCCCTCTAATTAATAATTGGTGCTGTCTAAAAAGGAAGAAGGTCCTACTTTTATTTAGGCCCCACACTCTTCTGACCTCTCCTCTCCTCTCATCCTCCCACAACCCATACACTTCCAGAAACCCCGTCTGATATAATTTCAAATGTGCTGTAATCTCAAGCAATTTTGGCACAGTGGCCTGTTCAGTATTTATCACAGTACCTTGAACACAATGTAGATTCCAAGCAGTGTCCCACTGGCGATCAGGGGAAACATGGCAGCATCTTTAGTAGACATGGTTTCAGGCTTCTCACCTGAGTTCTGAAAAAAAAATGACAGACAAGACATAAAGATGGGACAAACCAGGGAATAAACATGGTGTTTCGTTGAATCCTATGCCTGTCTGATTCATGGTTGATACTATGGAAGTTTAATGAAGAAATTACATCACGCCTTAATATTGAAAATGTAAAAAAAAAAAAAAAAAAAAAAAAAAAAAAAAAAAAAAAAAAAAAAAAAAAACCTTTACCTACAGAGGTCTGTTAACTTTAAAATGACCAATTGCATCATGCCTTAATACTGAAAAATGTAATTACCTTTACCTACATAGGTCTGTTAACTTTTAAAATGACCAATAACACCCCCCCCCCCCCCCCCCCCCCTTCCCTCTCCCCTCAGCTCTCCTCCATGCTAAATCCACCCTTGTTCATACTGATGCACAATAAAGACACTCTTACAATGTGGTAACAGAAATTAAATAATATTAGTGTGACTCAAGAAATCCAGGACTCAAAATAGAAAAGAATCTACAATATTTTCATTGAGGACAAAGATGGCAACCGCCTCACACAGGAAGAAGACAGGAAGGTGGATTGAATAATGCTCTGAACTTTACTAGGATACAGGATTTAGGAGACTCAAGAGTGAAAACACTATCAAAATGATTCACTGGGACTGCTGATATGTGGAAAAGGCTGCAGACATCCAACAACCACTCTGCAGAACTCTTCAAAGAGGGCACAGAGGCAGTAAGTGATATCCTAACTGCCATCTGAAACAAAATCTGGCCACTGGTCAGCGGCCTGTGTCATGGACTCTATTAGTACTAATCGTCACCCTTCCAAACAAAGGAAGTCTCCGACACTACCAGATCTACTGCACTTTCAGTTTGATCAGCAACATTCGCAAAGTAATGTTGAAAATTATTCTGAATAGATTATAGTCGCAAGCAAATACCATTACTTCTGAAGAACATGCTGGATCCCACTAAGGGCAGAGGTAACACTGAACATTAGGGGGAAAAAAAGCATCTCCAACATCATCAGAGAGAGTTCTACCACACTGTATATATTTCAGGAAGACATTCAGCATAACGGCAACACCAAGAAATTTGACATCAGGCAAAAGCTGATCAACACCCTCCAGCAACTTCATACTCAAAAGTGACCAGTGCAGTTCAGCTGGAGTTCCTCAGAGCTGCTTTCTATCCCCCACACTTTGCAACATATTCCTAGAAAAGTAGAACACATAATGACTGATCATGCATCTGAAGATAACACAAGCAAAATCAACACTGGATTTGGAGGAAGAACCATCAGACCTTTGCTTGGCTGATGACATCATGACCTTGCTTACAGCGAGCAAACTCGCCAAACTTGACAAAATGCTGAAAAAAAAATCAAGATATGGCATGGAAATCAGAGCCAAGAAGACTAAGCCGCTGACCAGCCACAATACACCATTGATAGTGTTATGTAATTGTCCTTGGATGAAGTCAGGCGTTGAACAGTTCACATGCCTGAAAAAACATCATCAGCAGGAGGGAGGGGTTCACAGCGGGGAGAGAGGACAGGGTTTGGGTCTGGCTGGGGAGGGGAGAAGGGGGGAGGGGTTCTATTTAATAAAACAAATCAACAGCAGGGATTTATTATAACATTAAAACAACAGAGAGGCTAAGAATATAAAATGGGGTAGAGAGAGAAAAAAAAGTACAGTTCCAGACTGGTCCCACAGTGATAGACAGTGTGCTATTCTTATTACAACTGTACCTTTTATGTGTTGTGTCTGGCCAACATAAAAAACATTTTGGTAGAAGGGCAGTTTTTTAATTTGCAGACATTTCTTTCATGACATGAACAGAAGTTCATCACAAACTTTAGTCAATAAAGATCAAATCTGCTGTACCTAACCACAGTCCAGACAAACATCTTCAGTGATGCTTGCTTGCGAGATACAAGAATCAACAGCCAAGAGTGTCTGAAGTGGCATCTCTTATGATAACAATAACAATAAGCAAAAGTTAGAACAAAACTCTGTGTGTGTGTGTGTGTGTGTGTGTGTGTGTGTGCGCGCGCGTGCGCGCACACGCACGCCCTGTGTGTGCGTGTGTGCGTGTGCGTGTGTGTGCGCATGTACATGTGTGCGCGCATGCATTCTTGTGCATGTTTCCATGTGGCTGTCAGCACTTGGGAAACAAATTCCTTATAATTATTACAGCTGTATTTCATGCAGCTGTCATCATGATTTGGGACCAAAGGAGTAATCATAAGATCAGAGTACTGTACTCAACACAATATTCATGAACATATAGAACATTCATTGCCTGCTTCTTATGACTGACAAAATTGTAACTCCATAAATCAAAAAAAAACGTTTGATATGACTGCCACATGGTGTGTCGAATCGCTGCAACGTCTACCATCTGGAAGAAAAGTTACCGGATCACTCGTTCAATGACTACCTCATACCTGATGCTGGATTTTCTGCTCCTGATGGTGCTTCACAGACCCGAAAAGAACCAATGAAAATTGGGACAACAGCCATGAGAAAACAGACTCGTATATGCAATTGACATTCCCTCAATGGTAGCAGGAACTTTAGCCGTGGCATTGGCAGCGGTTTCGTTCAAGGTGGCATTAGCAGCCGCATCTACAGTCACGCTGTCGGCCATGTTGTCGATTTCGTGTGTGTGCCGGAAGTTGTCATCAACTCTCTAACGTCACACGTCAGCTTTCTCTGCAGCGAATCACATCCTCTTAACACCCCTACAAATGGAATGGTCCGTATGCCAGAACGAGTCGACTGTCGTTGGCCTAGCCCAATGCCTAGGCCTATTGTTTATGTGGACAAAGACAGCGAAGGCGGATGCAGACATAGGCAGCTGACAGTAGGATAGTCTGTGCAGAGGCGTAAGCTCATCATTAATAATGAAGTCGCCAGGTGCGATCCATTGTCGGTGTGGATATGTCCGAATGTCGACAAGCAGGAAGATTTCCATTCTGCATCGTCTCAGGATTTTTATGCCCAAATCCGCTGTATGAAATTAATCGGTGAACGGCAAAGCAAACCGCACTATATGTGTATATCTTCGTGCCTGTCTGTACACAAGCTGCACGGATGATATTCAACCAGTGCTAACAATTATCCACGCATTGCCTCAACTTCATTTTCGCATTCGCGTACTTCGAAAGGAAGAACATGTAAACTGTCAACTTCATGAAAGTGAGAGGCAGTTAAGCTCAAACTAAGGAAGAGAGAGAGAGAGAGAGAGAGAGAGAGAGAGAGAGAGAGAAGCAAAAACTAAAAGCAATAGTCCTCCAAAGGGAAGAAAACATAATAGAAAATCACAATGCCACTCTTCAAATTTTCGGCCCCTTGGCCTTTTTCAAGAGAGAAAAACAAAAAACAAAAAAACAATACAACTACGTGATGTCCATCTTTGGCAACTGGTCAGAGCAAAGAATTGACGTCATCATATATTACGCAAGTTTTGGCATGACATTATAATATGTGATGTCATCAACAAGGGAGAGAAAAAAAAAAGGGGGTGGGGGTGGGGGGAGGGGGCCAAGTTGTTGTTGTCTTCATTTGACGTCTATCCACATGGTGATATTAGACGGGGGGGAGGGTAGGGGGGAGGAGGGGATCGGGAGGGAGGAGGAGGACGGGAGGGGGACCATATTGTGTGTATGTGTTTATGTCTCTTTGATAAGGAAGGGGGGGGGGGAAAAAAGTCAGTCAAAAAAATGAGCATTAACAACAATTACAATCAACTAGTCTATAACAAATGTCCTACAGGACTATGAAGTAAACATTTCGCAATATTAAACAAACTAGTAGCATTTTTGAAAACGCCTTCAATACAATTTTCAGAAATCACTGGTAAGATAGGTCTTAACCTCTGACATTCAAAAATGATGTGCTTGCTAGAAATTTGTTCACCACATAAACATCTAACATTTTTGCTGTATTTTGTGATGAACGCATTAAGTTTTATCCTGTAAGATAGCGAACTAATCTGTCTGAATTTGATTACGCCAGTATGATTCAAATATGATTTGTTATCCAAACCACGAGAATCCATATACTTATTCTTGGAGAGTCTATCTTTACTCAAGGTATAGCCTTTATTTTCTACTCCATACTACTTGTTCCAGCAAGTGATAACCCTCCTGAATGGATAAAGGAACATGACAGGCACAGAATCCACTGAAATTCATGTTCCTTTATCCATTCAGGAGGGTTA
The DNA here is from genome assembly GCA_016801955.1 of Conus betulinus. Classification (NCBI taxonomy): domain Eukaryota; kingdom Metazoa; phylum Mollusca; class Gastropoda; order Neogastropoda; family Conidae; genus Conus; species Conus betulinus. Next base: position 69,214 of record JADBJO010000412.1, read on the forward strand.
TCACGATCCAGTTTCACGATTTCATGTGCCTGTTCATTCAGGAAGAAGGTCCGTGAAAGAACCACCATACACAATAATGTAGTCTACTATTTCGTCCCCTTTCCGGCCATAATTCTCTCTCTCTCTCTCTCTCTCTCTCTTTTGGCGAGTGCCATACACAATGCATGCTCCTTCCTTCCTTCTTCCTGAAATCCATTACAAATCGACTTTGTCTCTCAGTATGTGGTGAAAGCGTGATAGTGTAGCACTCGTAGTACTACATCACTGGTCTCTATTACAGAAAGTGTTTCTGACAGCGTAAGGGGGACAGTGTAGATAGCACTCAACATTACGGCAGATCTGTATGACAGGAAGTGACTGACATTATCAAAAAAAAAAAAAAAAAAAAAAAAAAATGTCCGCAAGGCCTACCATAGTGACGAATGTTTTTCTCTCTTTTTTTCTTTTTACTCTTTTAAATGCATCAG
>JADBJO010000412.1:74680-104680 GCA_016801955.1 Conus betulinus
ACTATACTGTTTTGAATGCTGGACCTTGATGCTGACATCAAGCTGCTGGTATGCAATGCAGGGTTATTATGTGGGCAACCCTTATTATTCATCTTCCTCTCTCCAAAAAGAGATGAAATGCTCTGGAGATGGTGTACGTGTGCATGTAAAACGGAAAGGGAGATAAGCATCCTAGTTGCCTGGGGCTCATAAGGACAACTGAAGTCTGTAAGGGCTGAAGGGGATGAATAGCAAAGCAATCGGATTGGTATAATGCAAACCTCCTGATTAAGAGAGCATTCAGAGCTCTTATTTTTGTGTGTGAAAATTATGTATACCAGGTGATCTATGAGAGCTGTTCAGGAATGCAAGCAATAAGTACCTGCCTGAAGTAATGTTGTCATTTGCTTTGATCTGCAGTGTGTTAAGTATGAGGATCATAATAAGCGTAGCATTCTGTTTCAGTTTCAGCTGGTATATGTTATTTGTAATGCTGTGGTGTGTGTGTGTGTGTGTGTGTGTGTGTGTGTGTGTGTGTGTGTGTGTGTGTGTGTGTGTGTGTGTGTGTGTGTGTGTGTGTGTGTGCCTTATTCATTTCCAACCTTTAAGGGCAGTGATGGCTTTTTTTTTTTTTCTGGTTGATTAGACCTGTGTGACAAACAGAAAAAGTGAAGTACACAATTTGTTCACAGGACAGCCGACTCCAAACTCAACAACTTCACACGCCTGGAGCCGGTTCTACACTTGCTTGGGATTCCCTTTGACACAACGTTGCCCGCGATGTGATGACAGAGAGACATGGCATGGCCACTCGCCTGCTGTACCAAATGTACATTGCTCTCACCAACAAGAAGAAAGCTAACTTGACTGGTGTGGCCATGGAGACTCAGCGCCCTGCTGCCCCGGCCAAACTGAATGCCATTGAGAGTGGGATCTACAAAGAGGTAGACATCTTTCTCTCTTAACTTTGGAAAGAAATGTTAACGACAGTATATCAGTAAATAAATTAAGCTCATCAGATATGTTTATGCATATGCATGTTTGTTTGTTGTTCTCTGAAAAGCTGATATTAGATGTCTGATGAAACATTACACAGCTAAAAGTGAAATGACCAATTCATAATGGCCTGAGTTTGCCTGTAGATTTTAGTGCATATTTTTGCTTAAACATTTTTTTGTTTTTTTACTAACATTGAGAAGTGCGCTGTTTCTGAAAATTGGTCTTTAAAAGGAATCTTGATGAAAGAATGAAGTAATGTTATGTGTTACTATATGAGTGTAAAATGTATTTGCTTGTTTTTGTTTGGCTGTGCATGTGTGTGTGTGTGTGTGTGTGTGTGTGTGTGTGTGTGTGTGTGTGTGTGTGTGTGTGAGTGAGTGAGTGTGAGTGAGTGAGTGAGTGAGTGAGTGAGTGAGAGTGAGAGTGAGTGAGAGAGTGAGAGAGAGAGTGAGTGAGAGAGAGAGAGAGAGAGATTGTACATGAGTTCCTTGTCCGTGGCAATATTCCAACTTCGTCTTCTGACTTTTCTAAGCCCAGACATACCCAGGCGTATTCAATATTAGTCTCAGCACCAGTAGTCCGTAGCAGGCCAGCCACTAGAGGAGACTATAGATTGTCTCTGATTCACTTTGTGCTGTTTATTCAGCGCCTCTTCTGATTCAGCCTTTGCGTGACACCATCTAATACGCCCTTTGCCTGTGATAGTGGTTAAGCTTTGGAGTTTGCTGTTTCAGTTGTCTGCACCAATCTCTCAACGATTTTCAAACAAGTTTGCCACAGGCATAGAAGTAATGGAAAAATTTAAATCAAAGTCATAAGAGCGGAGCATAAGAGCTTGGAATTGATGATTTTTTCCCATTCTTTCACATGGAAAGTAATGAGTATGTTGTGGAGTTCCGTTTTGGTTTGACACTATGGTGCAAGGCTTCATTTAAATTATTTGTCAAAGAAAATATTCTGTTCATGCTACCTATCACTCGACGTCTGTAGTTTTCTAAGGAGGATGTCTATCCACACTTTTCCATAGATCTTTGGTCAGTTCCAGTGGCCCAGTGGAGTTTCTGCCCCAGGAATGTAATTAAACTTATGAAAGATATGTGACTCAGTCTTCAGTATTTCAGAATATGTCTGAAGTCTGCCTGTTCAGGAAACAATGTGTTACCAGTCTCAAGATATCAAAGCAGGCAATGGTTGATGATCCTTTACAGAATCTGTACAATACAAGTGTTCGGACTGATCATTCTGTGACTGATTGCTTTGTTCTGCTCCTTTTTTTGTAGACAGAGACAATGACCATGACAACTTCTTGACAGATTTGTGCAATATTTCTTATTTCCCAGCTGTAGTTGGAGACATTCAGAGGGTCAAGGAACACATTATTGCCATGATGTTTCAACATCTTGTTTGTGATCTCATCAGTCCCTGTGGATTTTGGGGGTTGAAGCTGAAGAATCAAAGCTGTCTGAAGTTGATAAAATGTTGGGATATGCTTTGCAATTTTTTTGCTTGATATTGATTCCTGTAGAAGCCCTTGTAGCGAAAGCTCGAGTCTTATTAAATTTGTCCCTGTGTGAAAAGATCGTTAAACTTGTTATGATATTCATTTTATTCTTCAATACTTGTTGAGATCATTTTTGTTGTGGCGCAGTGCGGGCTTTACTTGAGAATTTAATTTGAAAACACACACACACACACACACACACACACACACACACACACATATATATATATATATATATATATATATATATATATGATATATATAAAAATAGATCTTTCAGTGAAATACAGATCTTTCATCAATACAGATCTGCTGAAAAATCTTAGAACAATATGCCTATGACAGGGTTCAAATCCATAATATCCAAATTAATTTAAGAATGAGTGATGCTAATGCTATCCACAGTATAACAGTGCTGGTGTAACATTGTGTTTGGTGACAGGGCTTGTTTGCGTGGACTTTTTAATCTACCTCATTGCTTCATAATTACACTAATGCCAGAACTCAACAGTTGTCTTGATGCTTTATAGATGAATCCATGTTAAATGCTTTTCATTGGTTTACCTGTTGGGCTTTCATGTTATGTGCTGCTATAGTATTCTAACATGTCAGATCAGTAGACCTTTGTATGATTGTAAGAATCAAGTATATAACCATTTTCTACTCTTTTTTTGGTTTGATTTTGTGATATGTCATGTTGTTGGATGCTATGTTCAGCAATCTGAGGAAGAGGTAAATCTGGCTTTGAGCAGCATGAATCTGTCTTAGAATTGGTTCACTGCACTACAGTCATCATGGTCGTCATAGAATAGTATCATCATGCACCTTTTTTTTTTTCTTCTTCTTCTTCAAATGAGACACATTTGAAAGTTCAGTCTGAGCTTCTCACATTATGCACATTGATTAGACTGTAATTATTTTGCAGGAGATGCAGACTTTTTTTTCGTAGTCTGTTCATGTAGTTCATTGTCTTAAAGTATGCTTTGTTTTTCTTTGTTTTGTTTTACTTTCAGTTTTGCATAATTTATATGATCCATGATGTATGTCATTATTATATGATAGACACTGCTAAGGAAAGTCTGCATGTTGTTTGCATAATTCATCTGTGCATGGTTATACATATACATATCACCATGCAGTGTATGTGTTATTAGTCAAGATATTGTTACTCTCAAATTCATTTACACACATGCGCATGCATATACACATTTTCTAGCTTGTTCTCCATTTCTGTTCTCTCAGATCAAACTCTTATGATTAATCCAGCAATCTAGCAGTAGATGTGAACAATGTCAGGGATGTCTTTTTTTTTTTTTAATATTGTTATTTTGTGATTGAATGTTTTTAGACAGTGTTTGTCCTAGACAAGAGGCTTGTATATATGTTTGCTTGGATGCATGATCAGTGAAGCAGCAGCTTGTTGCTGCTGGAACACACACCGATGTTCTTTTAAGATTCAGATCATTGTTCACTGTTGTAGGAAACCCCATTTCACTTCACATCTGTCTTTCATCTTGCAAAGTCTAATGTGGTATGATTTGTGCAAAGGTTAAACCCTTGAATCTTTTTTTTGTGATCAAACATTTTGATTTGCTTTTAACAATGCTTCATAAAGTAGCAGGGATAACATAAAGGAAAAAAGGAAAGGAAGAAGGCAAACAAGTAAACAATAAAACACAGACTGAACATATTGTACATGTGCACCATTATTTTAAAGCATTTACAATTCTATGTATTTTTGTGAAAACATGCACTTACACACACACTTACCTTTTTTTTCTTCTTGTCTCTCTCTTTCACCTTTTTTTTTCTTACCTTTTTTTACATGTGTGCACACAAAAAATTTGTAATTACATAAACATATACTACCTGCGTGCCCTTACAAGGGTCTCAATAATACCATAGGTAGGTAGAAATGGGAAACAAAGTGCACAGTAAGTTTGGAAGAAAAAGGACAGAACAAGATTTGTTGCCCCAGCAACTCGTGTCTGGTATACATATCCCAGGTCATGTGATAATGTGCCGACCCCCACTGACCTACATAGTTAGAGCTCAGTGGCTGAATCTGGCATGACGATCAACAGGCAAGGAGAGCAAGCGATGAGCACTTGTTATAAACTAGCAATTGACAGATCACATTTTTTTTCTTGGGTTGCATTCAGTGTCATCACTTACACAAAATAGGTGCTTGCCATGTGTGGAAGTCCAAACTGGATGCATCGAATACAACAAAGAGTATATCTGCAGCATAAAGGATACTAATAAAAGCGTTTGGTATCAGAGTTTTCATGATGCATACTCGGAATATGTCAGTGACCCATATGTAAAGACGAGATGAATTTTATTAACAATGATTGGTTTGAACTTTTCACCCCATATAAAGAGAGTGTAAAAAATGAAGACTTTTCAGGTAATTGTGGTTTGATAGCAGAAAAAGTGGAGAGGGAAACTATTCACTCTCCTGGCCACAGTTCTTCAGCACTACTAAACCAGCTGAAGTCTTTTCCATGGTGTGCATCAGGGAAAGGGAGGAGATGGGGTGGTCGAGAGGGGAAGGGTAGTGGTGATGGTAAGCCTTCAAAATGTGCCCTTCATCTGCCAGACAGACAAAAATCTGAGTGATTAGGCAGAAAGGTGGCAGTGCAGTTTGTTTTGAATTCTCTGTCTTTCATCATCCTCTGTCTGTCTGCCTGTCTGTCTGTCTGTCTCTCTCTCTGTCTCTCTCTCTCTCTCTCTCTCTCTCTCTCTCTCTCTCTCTCTCTCCCTACCCTCTCTCTCCCCTTGCCAATGTGTGTCTTGCTCTGTCTCCATGTGTGTCTGTGTTTGTATGTAGTTTGTTTAAACTCATGTGTGTGTGTGTGTGTGTGTGTGTGTGTGTGTGTGTGTGTGTGTGTGTGTGTGTGTGTGCACCCATATGTGCGCACTTTCAGGTGTTAGATTACATTAAGTCACAGTTTTGTCAACATGCTAACATAATGCTTCCATTGTGACATTAGGAAAAAGGTATCTTGTGTTTACTAGAGGATATTTCTTTGTTTTGTCTGACTAATGTCTCATTTGAATGTAATTCAAATTTTTTATCACTTGAAACAGAATACATGCATGTCATTGGGTCCTTTTTTTTTCCACAGTTCAAAATTTGTTATTTTGGTGGATTTTTTTTTGGTTTTTTTATAGATATTTTATTCAAAACAACTTAAAATGAATTAGATTATTTTTTACTACACATTCAAACCCAGTGCCCAGTGTATCTGAAATTCAGTTTGATATTGTCCTTGCATGTGTGCATTTCTTTCTTCATCTCACAATGGGAAAGGTGTGATTGCCTGTCTTCATCGAGAAATTGGGCCAATCTTTATTTCACAAATCTTTTCCTTTGCATTATTGAATGGAAAGATTTGAATGTTAAACATACTATAATCAAAATTATACATTTGTCGGTCTAGTTGCTAAAACTGGTCATGGTGATGCTAATATTTCCCAAAGCTTCATGATTATATGCTGGCATGCAGTTTAGTACAGCAATATTGTTTTTTGTTTAAAAAAAACAACAAAAAAACTTGCAAGCGTTGGTATTTCTGTGTGTGTGTGTGTGTGTGTGTGAGTGTGTGTGTGTGTGTGTGTGTGTGTGTGTGTGTGTGTGTGTGAAGAATGGTATAAGGGGATCTTTGTATTTCATTGTTATCTCATGTTTGTGCTGTTGCAGACAAATAGAATTTCAAAAATGCTATTAGCTGGCATCGTTATATTTTACCTCATACTTCACTATGTTGGTAGCTCTGTTTCCCACAACTTATTGAGTCACCTTTGCTTTTTGAAGTTTTAGAAAATGATTTTGAATTCATATTACTGACAATCAGACTTTTTCTTATGTGAATTTTGAAATAATTATTAGTGTCTTCTCTAATCAGACTTATTGTAGGACATACAGTGACAGACGTTATTGTGTATCATTGCAGCGACTCAAGCACATCACACCTCGGCAGACAGATTTGAACCTGGAGCAGGTGGCATCCCGTTTTCCATGAGCATCAGATCAAAATGGAGCAGACCGCATTCCAAGAGAGGCTCCTGGAGACCGAGTTCCGGCTGGACCAGCAGCAGAATCAGCGCCAAGCCTTGCTGGAGAGGCAGCGAATGCTGCACAACAAGCAGAGCGAGATGGTGGCCAAACTAAGGTGAGGGCACCATATTTATCACTCCTTTGTGACCACGTGAAATACAAGGAATGTTCCGTTTTCAGAATCTGTGTTCTTTTTTTTGTTTCTGTTGCTGTCTATGGGTTTCTTTGTTTATTAATTTGTTAATCGTTGTTGAAGATTGTCGCATGTTCAGTGAGTGGTGATTTATTGTTCGGGTGGGTGGCTGGGGTTCAGTGATCAGGCCAGCAGGCGGTTGGCTGATTAGGCAGTTGGTTAAAAGGTGGATTTGTTTGGTCAGTTTGTTGGTATGACCCACCATCATTTTGTTGGTCTGTCTGTTAGTCTGTCTACCTGCTGGTCTGTTTGTCTGTCTCTTTCTTGTGCACTCATGCTTTCTTTCTTCTTCTCTCTCTCTCTCTCTCTCTCTCTCTCTCTCTCTCTCTCTCTCTCTCTCTCTCTGTTTCTTTCTACTATGTGACATAATTCTTTAATAAGTTAATAGGTGCTTTAGACTATAAGTGAATAAATGCTGATATTTGTTTTCTATTTCTGTTTTTTGTTTTTGTTTCTCTCCCCCCTTCCCTTTGCTCTCTCCTTCTGTCTCTGTCTCTCTCTCTGTCTGTCTCTGTTGTCTGTCTGTCTCCCTCTCTCTCTCCATGTCTACCTGTTTCATTTGTCAGAATGTTCATCTGTCTGTCTGTCTTAACTAGTATTTCTTTCTGTCTTCCTCTCTCTGTCTCCCCTTTTCTTTCTTCTGTCCTCTCTCTTTCCCTCTCTCCCATCACCTGCTACTCCTCTCTTTCAAAGATCTCTTTCTCATCTCTCTCTTTCTTTGTCTGCTCTTTCTGCATCCTTTTGTATTTCTTCTAACCCCTCCTCCCTTCCCCTGTCCTGTCCCTGTTTCATTCTAGGTCTCTCTTTGGTCCTTGTCTCTGACTCTGTCTCCTTCTTCCTCTGTCTTTCTCTGACATCTCTCTCACCCCTACTCTCTCCACCCTTCTGTCTATCTCCTGGCACTATATCTCCACCTCTCTGTCTATGCATCTCCCACTTTCTCTCCCCCTTCCTCCCCCTCAGTACTTCTACCCTCCCCTTTGTCTCTACTGCCCTCCCCTCTTCATCCCACCACCAAATTTTCGGCAACACCTTTGCCCTCTCAAAGTCTTTTTCAAATTTGCTTTGTTTTTTGTTTGTTTCTTTGTTTGTTTTAGTAAGTATTTTGCCCAAATTTCTACAACTACATTAGTTTTTGAGGGCTAGTGAGTGAAACATGATTATGTTAGCAGTGGATTCATTCTTGTATTTCTGTTTGTTAAAGGGCAGCAAAAGTGAACATTCTGAAAGCGCCAGTGAAATCAAGCAAAACAATTGAGGAGTTGAGAAATCAGAGAATCAGAAAAGAGGCAGGGGTAAGTTTTTGCTTATATATACTGGAAATGATATTGTGTCTCTTGATAAACACTAGGCATCATATGAGTTCCTTGAATGCGTATTAAACAGCATATGTCAGACATGTGAAATGATGTTGAAATTGAAAACTTTTACTGATTTTACCATTATTTGGGGATGGGGACAGGTGAAGTGGGGGGGAGGAAGGGGTAGTTCGAAGACTTAGGTGTGTGTTGTTTAGTGTCATAAAGTGCCATAAAATGACCATATTTGTGATGGAGCGTTGCCCCCCCCTCTCGAAGAAGTGCTGAAATAATGCAGTCAAGTTGAGGGATCAGCGAAAATTAGCATGCCTTACGTGGAAATTCTTGCTGGTTTTGCTTGAGGTCCATCCTCCTCCTACTTTTGATACTGAAACTTTAGTTTTTCAGTGTTAATACACATTTGTCACCAATACATCTATAAGTGTTTATCTCATCTTTTAGATCAGTTTCTGTTTTTTGTAATAACTACCGATCTTTTCAAACTGACTTAGAATCCGCTTATCCACATGTTTAAAGATATTAATATGATAAATAAAGTATTGTTATCTATGAAATATGTGTTGCAGGGATTTGATTCGATGGATTGGACAACTAACGTTGGATTAAGATTCTTCATTCCCTGTATTTACAAAGTTTACCAAAATAAATAAGAAAAAACGTTTGCAAGTTCATGAGCAAATCTTTTTGTTCTCTTTCTTTTCAGGACACCATGAAAGCCATTTCAGATTTGAAAACAAGTTGAATATGGTAATGCCAACTGAGGATTCAAGGTAATTGGTTTCTTATGTCTTACTAGTTTAGCTGTTTTGTTTATTGGTTTGTTTTCTTATTTGTTTGAATGAAAAGTCCATGCTGTGCAGTATTTCAAAGCAATCTGAAACAGATCTTACGTTGAGATCAAAGGTAAAGAAAGTCTTTCTTTACACAACATCTATGGAAGAAGAAGTATGATTTACCCACTCTTTTCTTTTTTTCTTTTTTTTTATTTTTTAAACCGTGCAATTTTTCAGTCTCCTCTTGATACTTTGACTAGGCAGCTGAAAGTGTTTGACAACCAGATGCAAGACTCATGCCTCAGATCACATGCTACTTAGCAGACATTAGGCAGTTAGTATGTTCCCATACTAGCTCCAAAGCCTCCGCACAAGAGGGGATGGAGAAGAGATGATAATGTGTGTGTGTGTGTGTGTGTGGGGGGGGGGGGGGGGTATGGAGGGGAAGGAGTAAGAGGAAGAGGTAATGATTTCTCTTTGGAATTCTGCAGCAGCCAGATAAGATGTTGAAAGGCAGGGAGGATATGAGGATAGAGGGGGAGAGAAGTTATATCCCTAGCCTCTTCTTCTGCTCCCTGACAGATATTTATATGACTGCTGGTGTGTACTTTGTGTGTGTGTATGTGTGAGTGTGTATGTGTGTGTGTGTGTGTGTGTGTGTGTGTGTGTGTGTGTGTGTGTGTGTGTGTGTGTGCGTGCGTGTGTGCATGTGCGTGTGTGTGTGTGTGTGTGTGTGTATGTGTGTGTTTTGTCTGATCAGGGAATGATATGTGAGTATGTGTGTGTGTTTCGGAATCCATCACCCACCCTTCCCCTCTCCCCCCCCCCCCAATCCCCCCGTCATTCCATGACAGATCTTCATTTTACTGGTGCTATACAAGGGTATGATAGTAAACACGTGCGGCTCATTCTCAGAAATATATATGAGAAGGAGGAAAAAAAAAGGTTGAGAAGCAAAGTCAAAAGATAAGTTTGATTTTCTTTGTATTTTCTATCCTGTTCTTAGTGACCAGATAGACATGGCCTACATTCTGAAGCGCGACGAAGACAGAGCAGATATCCTCAATTACATCAAAGTGTCCTCCAATGACGAGTACATTGGCAAGATCCGCAAGCGACTGAATGATGATGCGTCTGCTCGAGAACAACGAGAAAAGCGACGGCGAAAAGTTCTTGGGGAACAAATGGCAGCTCACGAAGCACAGGAGGTCAGTAAAATCAAGAGTTTAGAGGAGGTAAGGGAATTAGGACAGTTGTAATACAGCCAGTATGCTCGATACATAATAGATATGTGTATTTGCCTTTCATCTTCTGTCTCTCTGTGTTCTGTCTGTCAAGTCAGGTAAAGGAAAAAGAACAGCAGCAGAACCCCAGTTGAGTCAGACTCAATAATCATCATTGACTTAGGTTGATCATCATTGTCTCATCATCTGTCTATCTGTATTTTTGTATGTCCAGCTGTTCCTCTTCCAGGTAGGTCAAGGAATAAGAAGAACCACTGTATACAAGTATGCATGTGGAAATGAAACATTTGTCTATATGTCTGTCTGTCAGTCTGTCTCAGAAAGACAAGAAATACGAATAGTTTATTGAATATTGAGTGTGGCTAGCCTGTTATCAGTGTGCACATTTGTCCATCTGTCTGTTCACCAGTCTGGGCAGGCATGGGAATAAAAACAGTCATAGGACTCATTGTGTGCAAAGCTTCCAATAATTGTAACTCTCTGGTCATCAGTATCTGCCCACCTGTCTAGGAAGATCAAAAAATAAAACAGGTCACAGGACAAAGGCATGCTCAGCCTTCAGTAAATGTGGATATTTGTCAACATATCTCCTTTGGGAGCTCAGCATATGCAACCAACCATAGAACGCAAAGTGTGCCACCCTGCAATGAATGTGACTGTTTTTCTCTCAGTAAGTATATGTGTCTATAAAGGAAAGAAGGTAAACGGAAGGTTTTCGTTTCATCTTGTCTCAGGAGGCTCGTCGGGAAGAGATGATGGTGAGTCGACTCATGCGTCAGTCACAGCAGGAACGCCGCATTGCTGTGCAGCTGCTGCAGACGCGCCATGAGAAAGAGATCATTCGCAACAACCGCATCTTGCGTGAGCAGCAGCAGTACCAGGCGAGGAGGTTGCGGGATTATGAAGATGCACTCAGCAGGGAAGCGGTTAGTACTGACTGTGTCAGCGATGTTTATGGCATTAATTCTAGTGTTAGGCATGTCTAGGTTCAAGCAAAACATGCTGGAACTGTACTGATGACAGTGGTACATATTATTGATAGCATTAACCTTGTCATTGATACCATCATTGTTATCACCACTCTTACCATTACCACTATTACAATCAGTGTTTTCACCATCATTGTTATTACCATGCTTGCCTTCACCATTTTCAGAATTACCATCATTGTTATCACTGCCCTTAGCATTACCATTGCCATTGCCATCATTGTTACCACCAGCCTTATCACTATTATTGACACCACTATCATCATTATTATCTCCACTCTTACCATTGCTGTTGTCACCATTGCCATCGTTGTCATCACCATTCTTGCTGCCATCCTTTCACCCCGACTGTTTTCATCAACAACACTTACCAACGCCACCATTCTCAATATTATGATTATTGCAATCAGCACCTGTACTACTTCCACTAATCTCAGTTTCCACCATTAATTCATTGTCATCATCACCCCAACCATCACCATGTCACCATTACTATCATTTTTATTACCACTATTGTCATCACCATTCTTACCACAGCCATTGCAGCATTACTGTCATCGTTATCCATCACCATTCTTACTACAACCATTGTCAGCATTACTGTCATGTTATCCATCACCATTCTTACTACAACCATTGTCAGCATTACTGTCATCATTATCCATCACCATTCTCACCACAACCATTATCCATCACCATTCTCACCACAACCATCGCCAGCATTACTGTCATCGTTATCCATCACCATTCTCACCACAACCATCGCCAGCATTACTGTCATCGTTATCCATCACCATTCTCACCACAACCATCGCCAGCATTACTGTCATTGTTATCCATCACCATTCTCACCACAACCATTGCCAGCCGTTACCATCATTGGTATCTACCACACATACCACTGTCATGGTCACAGTGAGCAGCACAGTCCTCATTCTCTGCCCCAGGAGCTGGCGCAGCTCAACAAGGAGGAGTACAGGCGGCAGATCCAGCAGGAACAGGAGCAGCATGCCAAGATCGCAGCAGAGCGTGCTGAAGAGCGCTATCGCCGCCACTACGATTCCTGCCACGACATCATTGGTCAGGTCGTCGACTTTGCCTGCAAGGTTGCTGAATACCGACAACTGACTGAGAAGTATGCTGGCTCTGTGTGTGTGTGTGTTTTTGTGTGTGTGTGTGTGTGTGTGTGTGTGTGTGTGTGTGTGTGTGTGTGTACATATAAAGGCATGCATATCTGTGCATGCATGCTCTTATGTGTAAAGATACATATGCACAATTGTACGTGTGTGAGTGTGTGTGTGTGTGTGTGTGTGTGTGTGTGTGTGTGTGTGTGTGTGTGTGTGTGTGTGTGTGTGTGTGTGTGTGTGTGTGTGTGTGTGTGTGTGTGTGTGTGTTGTGTGTTGTTGTGTGTGGTGTATTTAAGAATGTGTGAGTGTGTTTGTGTGTGTGTGCACATGGCTGTAGTTTGTGTGTGTGTGTGTGTGTGTGTGTGTGTGTGTGTGTGTGTGTGTGTGTGTATTTTGCTGTCTACCTATCAATGTATTTCTCTATGTATATATGTATTTATGTATGTATGTGTGTATGCATGTCACTATATCTATGTCTATCTCTTTTTCTTGCTCTCTCTTTTTCTCTTTCTCTTGCTGTCTCTAGTCTTGGACATATTCCACTGTTGACACTGTTTGGATTGAATCCACTGTTCACACTGCGTGGACTGAATCCACTGTTTATATTATTGGACATATTCCACTGTTGACACTGTGGATTGAATCCACTGTTGACACTGTGAACTGAATCCACAGTTAACATTTTGTGGACTGAATCCACTGTTTATAGTCTGGGATATATTCCACTGTTGACACTGTGTGTGTGGCTTGAATGCACTGTGTATATTCTTGGACATATTCCACTGTTGACACTATGCATACTGAGTCGACTTTTGAGACTCTGTGGATGGAATCCACTGTTGACTCTATGTGGACTGAATCCAGCGTAAGCTATGTATGGACTGAATCCGGTGTAGGCTGTGTATGGACTGAATCCAGTGTTGAGACAATGTGGACTGAATCCAGTGTAGGCTCTGTATGGACTGAATCCAGTGTAGGCTCTGTATGGACTGAATCCCATTGACACAATGTGGACTGGACTGAATCCAGTGTAGGCTCAGTATGGACTGAATCCAGTGTAGGCTCTGTATGGACTGAATTTACTATTGACACTGTGTGACTGACTGAATCCAGTGTTGAGACAATGTGGACTGAATCCAGTGTAGGCTCTGTATGGACTGAATTTACTATTGACACTGTGTGGACTGAATCCAGTGTAGGCTCTGTATGGACTGAATCCACTGTTGACGCTGTGTGAACTGAATCCAGTGTAGGCTCTGTATGGACTGAATCCACTGTTGAGACAATGTGGACTGAATCCAGTGTAGGCTCTGTATGGACTGACTGAATTTACTGTTGGACACTGTGTGGACTGAATCCAGTGTAGGCTTTGTATGGACTGAATCCACTGTTGACAGTGTGGACTGAATCCAGTGTAGGCTCTGTATGGACTGAATCCACTGTTGACACTGTGTGGACTGAATCCAGTGTAGGCTCTCTATGGACTTAAACACTGTTGACACTGTGTGGACTGAATCCAGTGTACGCTCTGTATGGACTGAATCCACTGTTGAGACTATGTGGACTGAATCCAGCGTAAGCTCTGTATGGACTGAATCCGGTGTAGGCTGTGTATGTGGACTGAATCCAGTGTTAAGACAATGTATGGACTGAATCCAGTGTAGGCTTTGTATGGACTGAATCCAGTGTTGAGACAATGTGGACTGAATCCAGTGTAGGCTCTGTATGGACTGAATTTAACTATTGACACTGTGTGGACTGAATCCAGTGTAGGCTCTCTATGGACTGAATCCACTGTTGACGCTGTGTGAACTGAACAGTGTAGGCTCTGTATGGACTGAATCCGCTGTTTACGCTGTGTGTAGCAACCTGCCCCACAAGCTGATGAGGGACTGGACGGAGCTGTTTGTCAAAGGCTGCCCACTGTATGAAACCCAGCAAGAGGAGTCCATGGAACTGTCTCTGGGAATGAGCGAGGAAGAAGAACGTGAGGGGCTGCTGGACAATGTGGACTTTGCTGAGTACAAGGTGAGTCACAGGCAGCTCAGCAGGTTGCTGCAAGTGATCTGGATGATGAATGGTGTGAAGAGGGAGAGAGAGAGGGAGGACAGGAGGGGGTGAGCAGAATGTGAATGTGAATGTGTGTGTGTACACATATGTCTGCGTGTGTGCATGTTACTTGAGTAGGTTCCTAGAAATATACCAGACTTGAAGGTGATTTTTTTTCATGTCAGATTCTGACCAGATTGCCATATGTCATAAAGGACCCTAGTTATGGCAAAGCCAATTTTGGCAACCAGTTGCGTAATACAGTTCAGATGTGATCTGTGGATCTCTTTGGTATTTTTGTCAATGGTGTAAAATAGTCATCCAGTATACACATCAATCCAAGGTACAAAGACAATTGGCATATAACTTATGCAGACCTGTAATTAAGATTAAAACCAGTTTCAGGCAAAACTCAACTATCATGTACAGTTTGATTTTGGTCATCACAATTGAAAGCAACACTCACCCAGTCACTATCAGTCACAGGTCTGTGGCGTTGACATTCTATGTGCCATAGTGCAGTCAAAAGGTTTGATTTTCAGTTGCGGTTGTTCAGAAATGTGAGCAGTAAAGAAGTTCATTCAAACTTGACCACAGAACCAGATGTAACGATAAATAATGTCATTACCAGTGATTTGTTTTGCTTTTTTTTTTAACTTTCTGATGTATTTTTGACATGATTATGTGTTTGTGTTGGTCCTATCAGCAGATGTTTGGTACTCTGTGGCGACCATAGTTTTTCACTAGAGATTAGTTTCACATACAGCAAAAGTCATGTGCTGTATTATCGGAAATGCTTTTTTTTTAAATTAAAAAAAATGTCTAAAATATTGTTTTACTACGAAGGACCTGGTAGGCCAATAGTTATGGTATACTTGTTGACAGGAAAAAGATGTTGGTGAACTGTTTTGAACATGGATGGCACAAATTCATGATGAAAAAAATGGTAGGTTAGGTACAGGACAACAAAATTCAATACAAATCAGCTGAGTACAGTACAACGCTGCACAGTATAAAAACAACACAATACAAAGTAGGACAGCATGCCATGAACAGCACAGTACAGATTGGTACAGCAATGCAGTACACAATACAGTGTAGGACAGCATGCCACAAGCAGCACAGTACAGATTGGTACAGCAATGCAGTGGCGCGCAACACAGTGCAGCTTGGCATAACATTGTATAGTACCGTTCAGTTCAAGGGAATGCAGTATTAGGCAACGCAGCTCTGCACAGCACAGTGCAGCACAGTGTAGTGCTATGTGACACAGACAGAAGCAGCTGACCAAACATTTACTTTGATAGCACATTGAACCCAGGGAAACAGTTGACTTGTGGCCTGTGCATGATAGCAGACTGAAGGCAAATAATCAGGATCCTTTTTGTGTGTGTGTGTGTGTGTGTGTGTGTGTGTGTGTGTGTGTGTGTGTATGTACAGGCCATGATGGACGAGTGGAAGCCGCCGGAGGCTACAGAGATCTCTGGCCCTCCTCGTAGTAACCCTGTGGTCGGGCACATCATTCACCGCCTCTACAACATGGTCCACCCACCCACAGTATGTGCTCTTTGTGTCTTGGGAGGGGAAGGGGAGGAAGGGGGGGGGGGGGGGGGGGTGTTGTAGAAGTGTGGTCAGAAGATGGAATAATGATTTTGAGAACAGCTTGTTTATGAAATCATACTCAGCTCTGTAAGGTGAGAGTTTCCTGAAGTCCTGGTGTCAAGTTGAGATAATAAATAGATGCAGACCAAAGGTAAACAAACAAACAAACAAAAATGCAGTGACCTCAACTTGGTCATGCCAGCAACATTCTTCTTTCTTTGCCGTGGCAGTCTGTTGTCTCCCACCACATGTCCTTGTCCAGCCCATCAGCTGTGGACTGTGGACCAGTGACTACAGTCCCAGTCATGTTCTGGAGGAATGATCATGCTGAGGGCATGAGAATTATCCTGGACCTGCTGGTGTGTCTGTGCTGCAGCCTTCATTCACTAGCATGGTGAAGGTGTGCTTTCTGTTTCTCTTCTCAGCAACAACTTCAGCACCAACTTTGGTGACAGTCCAGTCGTGCCATTTGAACTGGGCAGTGCAGGTGAGAAGTGTCGCAGCCTGCTGATGGCGCAGATCGGCAGCAGCCGTGTGGCCTGCATTCTGTTGGTTTTCACTCTTTCCACAGTTCATCAGTTCATTCTGCCACAAAACGCTGTGCTGTCTGTGGTAGTGAGATGATCAATCTTGTCAGGAGCCAACATGGGGTAGACTCAGAATTTCATTTCTGGATGTATAAGTCTTTATCATTAAAAAAAAATCTGTCTTTTCTGCCAGGACTTGCCCCCCCCCCCCCCCCCCCCCCACCTTCCACCTGAATGGCTACACCTTGTCCTGCACCTAGTCTAAGATCAGATCATGACCAAGGGAAAGAACTCAACCCTGCCTTCTCTCCTCACCCCTGCGTGCTTTTCTTAATGCTAAACCTACAGCTGAAGGGTCTGTAGAAAAGGAGAGGAGAGGGATAGGGGGAGGGGAAGAAGATTAGGCTGCCTTTTACACACTGAGACACTTCAGGGGCAGGAATGGGAGACTGTGCTGGACGTCTGCCTGACCACCAATTTGGTTCCTAGCCGTAACAGGCAGATCAGCCTCCCTTCGTTTTTTTTTTTTTCAGCTTCTCCAGCATGGGGTCCCTCAGAAGTTGGATGTGAAAAAAGGGTTGTCTGGTTGGTTAACCGGACGTGGAGGATCTTGGATCCATGAAGCGGTTAGCATTCTCAGTTAGACCAGTCAGCATCACTTCTCCTTAGCTCACTCCAGCTTTCATGGCGTCTTTGGTGACCACAATTGGTGATCTGGCCTGTTGCAGCTGGTGCCTGTCCGCTTTGGAGTGGCCTCACTTCTTCCTTGTTCACTGGGTGCACCATAAACATCTAGTTGCACAGTGGATGTAGGGGGATAAACAACACAACCCAGCCAACGTAAGCGCTGCCTGCAGACCTGCACTGGACACAGTGGTGTGTCTTGACTGTTCTTCAACTTTGCCATTGCAAAAATGATGTCACTCCACTTAAAGCTCAAGACCTGTCTGAAACATTTGGCGTCAAAGGCATTCTACTTCATTTCTCAGACTGATACAAGGGTCGGAGGTTCATAGCGTTGTGGGCAAATAAAAGAAGAAGAGGTACTGTCAGTATTGAGTGTTAAGAGAGCTTGAACTTTTCTATTTGAAACCCAGATCTTAAGTAAAGATGCAGAAAGTGAGTTATGTGCATGGTTCTTTTCAGCCTCCACCTCCACCGCCTCAGTATCCTCCTTTCCCTATCCGTGCCTGTGTTGTGGGCAAACTGTTCAGTGGCAAGACCACCGTCGTCAAAAAGCTGGCTGAAGGTAGGTCCTTCTGTCTGTTGTCTGCAACGATGTTGATGTTTGCAAGGTTAGTGTGTGTGTGTGTGTGTGTGTGTGTGTGTGTGTGTGTGTGTGTGTGTGTGTGTGTGTGTGTGTGTGTGTGTGTCTGTCTGTGTGTGTGTGTGGTGTGATGTGTGTGTGTGTGTGTGTGTGTGTGTGTGTGTATGCGTGTGTGTGTGTGTGTTTATGCATGCAGGCATGTTTATGCATGTGCATATGTGTGTGTGTGTGTGTGTGTGTGTGTGTGTGTGTGTGTGTGTGTGTGTGTGTGTGTGTATGTATGTGTGTGTGTGTGTGTGTGTGTGTGTGTGTGTGTGTGTGTGTGTGTGTGTGTGCACAGGCATGTTATGCATGTATGCATGTGTGTTTGTGTGTGTGTGTGTGTGTGTGTGTGTGTGTGTGTGTGTGTGCACATATATATGTGCAGATATTATATGAATTTGTTTTCACTCATGCAAAATGTGTTGAATATAAGTGTACCCACAATGCACAGCTTGCCTGCCTATGAGTGTGTGTGCTACAGAACACAGGGAGAGTGATATGTCGAACAGGACGAGATGTGCAGTTGACAAGTACCATGCTGAAATGCTTCAGAGCTCAGATTACATGACTCTTTTCACACATGCAAAAATAACATCAGAGTGACATTTCTGTAGTTCTTGAGGATGTCTAAAAGAATTGTACGGAGTCAGGTAGGTATTTACACATCTGCACTTGCACAGCATGCACAGGTGAATGTGCTGTAAAGAAACATGTTCAGCGTTGGCAATTTGAAGTGCCGTGAGAGGCTTGAGGAGTATAGAGAGAATGCAGGCATATATAATACCTTGGTAACATTTAGCATGAGGTACTGGTGAACAGAGTTGATGCAAAACTTGTCAACATGCAATGAACTGTTACCAGTAAGCAAGAGTGTGTGTATCTGTACGTATGTATATGTGTGCTTCAGAACACAGACTGCAAGTCCTGGAGGTGGATCATCTGGTGGAAGAGGCTGTGGAGGCTCACAAGAACAATGAGATGATGGAGGTCATTCAGGTTGGGCAGCACTGGGGGGAGTGCATGTGTTCTGTTGTGAGGTTTACCCTACCAGAATAATAGGATCATACGTGAAAGGAGAGAAACAAAGCAAAATGCAGGCAGACACCCCAAAACAATGTGCAAAGTAACTCTTATTTAGCCAAGATTCATTACAAAACAAAGTGAACTTTCAGCGTATCTGTCAACCTCTGACCTCACAAATGATCCACATGAAATGCACCATAGCAATACCACCATCAACATCCCCCCCGTCTCCCAGATGGTAAGTGCTGCTGACAGCTGTCTGGGAAGTAACTGTTTTGTGCATTTTCATGTGTATTATGTTGTCTGTAAAAGACACATTTGTGAAAATTTTATCTTTTGTCATGTACTGTGTACTGAAGAATCTTCTGCGTACTCAGGCTGATACTCCTGCGGACACTCCCTTATAGACAGGCAAGTATTAAACCCATCTGCCCAACAAAGGGAGTGGAGTTTTGTGTGTATGACCACATTTTATCCTGTCATTAAAGCAGCCATACTCCAACTTCGGGGAAGGTGCATGCTATGTGTAATGTGTCATCCATACCAACGGCCCAACTGGCCTTCTCTTCCGAAAGTTGGTGATGGGATTTGACGTGTATGCAAGATGTTATGCGTGTGTTCACACACAGAACCTTGGTTTATAGTCTCATTCGAAGGACTGTATGGGAAGTGGAGTCAGAACCAATGTTAACTCCGAGGGAAAAAAAATCCCCCTGTACCAAAACGGCTTGGTGGAGATTCGAACCCTCAACCCCAGGATTACAAGTCTGGCGCTCTACCTCTGAGCTATTCCGGCCCCCTGAAGAATCATTTCTTTGCACTTTCTTTCTTGTGTCCACTTGAATTTTGCCTCGTTTTCAGTAATGTGCAGTCTGCTTCAATCTGGGAGAAACAGGAAACACACAGAGAGAGAAAGAGAGAGATTGTATTTCTGTGTTTCTGTCTGTTGGATAACTGTTCTATGGTTGATTTAGCCGCAACCCCTGCGCATTGTGGCCTCAAGATCCAGTTGAAGTGATGTTAAGCAGTCATGTACTGGCCTGCGCACAGTTAAACGTCCTGAGCACAGCTGAAACTGACACTGAAACTGTGTTAACACATATGTTGTGTTTGTGTTTGCATGCACATAAGCAGCAGTGTGTGTGTGTGTGTGTGTGTGTGTGTGTGTGTGTGTGTGGTGTGTGTGTGTCTGTGGATGTCTCTGTGTACTTGTGTATATGTTCATGCATTGTCAATATGATGAAATTAATTGATGATGGCTTGGTGCATACTCACACACACACACATACACACACACACACACACACACACACACACACACACACACACACACACACACACCCTTAGGGTTGACCGACACAATGACCGTTTTATATTGTATGCATTAAACTTATTCATAAGAAATAAAAGTAAAAGAGAAATAAAAAGGCACACAATATGTTGCTAATGAACTGACAAGACTTACTGAATTTTATCCTATTCTGGTGTAGGGAGGTGGAGAGACCGGACACTGTGGGCATCGGAGCTGCTCATGGCAAGTACGTGAATTACTGGAGCTTTCTGAGTCAGATGGGAAAAGGTGTGGAGAAGTGTGCAGGGTGTAGGGATGGGAGGGATGAAAGCAACAGGTGAGGAGCAGCCGATGAGAGTTGAGTGGAATGGGTAGTGCTATCATGACTGTGTTGCACCATGCTATGGTGTGTGCGTTGGTCTCAGACTGAGCAGGTGTCATGTTTGTCGTTTGTGGGGGTTTTACAGCATTAGACTGGTATTTGTGTGTGCTGTGGTTTTGCAGTGACATTGGTCATAATGATGTGAATGGTGTCGGGGGTTCATTGATACAGTATGACGTAGCCTTTAATGCGATGATGTGGCGTGATGCGATGGCTGTATAGTATAATGTAGTCTGTGACAGGATGACATGGTGTCGGGTGGTAGCTGAATAGTCTGATATTCATAATGGATGATATGGTGTGGTGTGGTTGCTGTACACTGTACTACAGTCTACAACAGGATCGTCTGGCATGATGTGGTAATTGTATGTTGTAATAGATCATATAATGCAGTCTACTGAGGGATTATATTGTGAGCATGTTTGCGGAAAGGTCTAGTTTGATGCAGTCTATATCGTGATGATAGGAACAATGTGATTGCTGCATGTAATTGTATGATGCAGCGTACAGTAGAATGGGTAGAGTGTGATGCAGTAGTTTGTACAGTATAGAACGTTCAGTATATGTGTAGTATATCTTTTTGTAGTGTACAGTTGGAGGATATGGTGTAGTGGGGTAGATGTATAGTATATTTTGATGCACTCTTCAATGGGAGAATATGGTATGGTGGAGTAGACGTGTAGTAGTATGTATTGATGCAGTCCACAATGGGAGGAAATGCCATATTGTTGTAGCTTTTTGGTATAACAGCTTGCATAGTGCAGTCTGCCATGGGATGATATGATGTTGTGTAGTAGTTGTATTGTAAACATGTTCATTTTAGGTGGATTAATACAGTGTGGTAGCCGATGTGTGATTTGGTTTGATACAGTCTACAATGGGAGGATATGGTGTGACGTGGTAGCAGTACAGTATAGTACGGTATAGCATAGCATATAGCATAGCATAGTGTAGCGTAGTATACTTCAGTCTACAATAGAATGAAATGATGTGGTATGGTAGGTGTATGGGATGATACAGTGTAGTATGGTAGCTGCATAGTACAGCCTAGAACAGGAAGATACAGTGTGGTATGGTATACAGTATAGTGTACTACAGCCTACAGTGAGTGAGATGACATGGTGTCATATGACAGCGGAATGGTAATGTACACAGTAGCCTACAACGGGATGATAGGATGTAGCGTGGTAACTGTGTAGCACAGGTTGATGCAGTCAGCAGCGGGATGCTGTGGTGTGGGAACTGGGCAGGGCAGAGATGGGCTGAATAAGGCAGGGTAAGGAGGTGTCAGATATGACAGGGAAGGGTGGCTTGGGGAGTGATGATGCCCTTTGTTCTCTTTTCATGTTTTGTGTATTTCATGTACGCGGTTGGTTGCGTATGAATGTGTGTGCTGTTACGGTGAGTGTGTGTGTGTGTGTGTGTGTGTGTGTGTGTGTGTGTGTGTGTGTGTGTGATGTGTGTGGTATGTGCATATATTTTTGTGTGTGTGTGTGTCTTAGTGTGTGTGTGTGTGTGTGTATGTGTGTGTGTGCATATATTTGTGTGTGTGTGTGTCTTTGTGTGGTGTGTGTGTGCATGCACAAGCACGTGAATGTGTGTGTGCATGTGTGTGTGCGGGGGGGGGGGGGGGGGGGGGGGGGTGCATGCATAGGCCATGCTTCATCCATACATGAGAGAGTCTGAATATATGACTGCTATTGGTCTTGGTAGCATGGTTGTTTCTGTATCTCTGACGAGTGGTGGAGGGCAGCATGAACACAGAGGGCAATGGTTTGGGCAGCAGGTCAGGGAGCAGAGAGCCCTGGAGGTCAGCCAGGGTCAGTGCCGGACAGGGAGACCCCTGCAGGGGAAGCTGGTGCCCCGTTGGTGAAGGTGGTGGTGTTGGTGGTGCTGGTATGTGGTGATGGTTTATAAACACTTTCTCTGCTTTGCCTGTGTGTGTGTGTGTGTGTGTGTGTGTGTGTGTGTGTGTGTGTGCACACTGTGTGTGTGTGTGTGTGTGTGTGTGTGTGTGTGTGTGTGTGTGTGTGTGTGTGTGTGTGTGTGTGTGTGTGTTTAGTCACTCTCGATACATTATGGATTTTGAAGGATGAGTCAGAGGACTTTTTGTGTAGTATGGACTTTTCATGTCACACGTAACTAGGATATGTATTTGAATCAAAATTCACGTACCAGAAAAGTATGCATCTATGACCTTAGAAAGAAAGTAAACTGAAGATATAACTTGCCATGGGAAGACATATGTAATCAAGGGGGAAAAGCCTGAGAGAGTACAGGATTTTATTAAGTTTTTCGAATGAGACTATAAACCGAGGGTCTGTGTGTAGATGCATGCATAACATCTTGCTCACATGTAAAATACATCACAAACTTTGGAAGGCAAGCCAGTTTGGCTATTGGTATGTATGACATGTCGTGCATAGTGTACAAGCTGTGTGAAAAATTGAAAGAATGGAGGAAGAAAATTGAGTAAATGATATTGACTGCGTGACACTGGAAATCGCCGAATGAAGTGCCAGATGGCAGCTTTTAGATCCGCTCTGTCCATGTAGACAGCCCATTGTATGAATGAAAGTGTGAATTGTAAAGTGCTTAGAGCTTGGTTTCTAGCCAGGGATATAGGTGCTATGTAAGTACTCTTAATGCTTATAATGATAATAATGAGAATTATCAAAGCATATTATGGAACAGGGTTTAGCTGCCTTTTTTTTCTCAACTTTTTCTTAATTATTAATTGTCAAGGGTATTTGTTCATGCTAAGTTGGAATAAGGTTGTTGTTTCGACAGGTAAGTGTGAGAGAAAAAGGATTGAAGATAAGATTAAGAATACCAACAAAAAAAAAAATTAAAGAATATGACAAGACATGTTGAGAAGATAGATCTGGCTACATGAAATGGTTGGAAAGTAGCGTAGCTGATGTCTCCAGACAAACAAAATTACTGATGTTTCAACTTTACTTTGCTTAGGTATTCATTAAGTACACCATTCAGCGCTTACCAGCCATCTTGTTGAAAACAAGTGTTGATTTGTGATGTGTAAATATCACTCCAAGCATTACAACAGTACATCGGGGTTTTTTTTTTAAACATCTTTTTTTTTTTTTTCCCTCTAAATAGTTGTTTTTGTGCAAACCTTCAGAATTTTTCTATCATTTTGAAAACATCCACAAATGCTTGTTATTCTGTCATATTCACTGTGTCGACTAGGTGATTAGCGTCAAGTTATGTAGCTGTTGGGGTACATTCATACTCACACGCACAACTGTCGTGCACAGGTGAAAAATCGCACGCGCGTGAGAAAAAAGCGTTCATATTGATCCACACGTTCTCTGTCTGTGAGGCTGCTTGGAGTATAAACACAGCTGGCATTCTGGTTAAACAAGGCACTGACGAGGTGACAGAAAGTTTACTTTGTGGTGGTGGAGGAAAAGAAACATGTCACATCAGTATGAACGCCCAGAGTGCTGCCAGTGATAAAAAGGAACGGTCTGCCTATCCGCTCCACTCTTTTCTGTCCGCACGCACATTTGAATTGTGGCAAGCATGCATGACCTTTTTTTGCGGAAGTGGTGGTGCATGTGTGTCTGCGGGGCGGTATGAGCACCTTCCACTCTGTGAGTGAAAATGAAGAAGGGAGTGCCGCATCCGCTTGATTTTTGCCTGTCCACGCGACTGACCTGTCTGCCAGTGTGAACGTACCCTTAGTGTAAGTCACTGAAGGCTGTCCTCAGGCTGACACCCTGACTGATTCTGTGTCAATTTGACAGCATTAAGAAGATCCTGTTCTGATTCAGCACTTGAATAACATCATCTAAGCCGTGTTTTGGCTAGTATGTGGGAGTGGGGGTTCCCATACAGTCATTGACTTTACTTTTCAAGTTGTTCTAATGTGTAACGCATGTCTCTCTGTCTGTCTTCTTGCTCTGAATAAAAATCCATGATTTTGATCTGATCTTCTCCAAATTTAGCATGCCGAATTATTAGTACGCTGGGTACATTAGGAGTGACTCACTTTTTTTTTGTTGTTGCTAGACTGGCACATTGGTGGCATTTTTTGATGCAACAATATGGCAGACTGAAGTGATGTTGGGATTGAAAGCAGAAAAGGTGGGGTGGGGGGGGGGGGGGGGGGGGCATGGTGTGATAAGAGGAAGGGGCAAAGAAGTTTTGGGATTCAAAGTTTGAGGTATAGTGAGGTGGGTATGGGTCAGGAATGGGGGGGGGGGGAGGAGTGGATAGTTGGGGAACCAGGAGGAGGGGGGAGGATGAATGGGGAGGATGAGGGACAGCCAGTACACACAGACAGACACACACAGAGAGACACACACACACACACACACACACACACACACACACACACACACACACATCTCTGTGTGTGTGTGTGTGTGTGTGTGTGTGTGTGTGTGTGATGTCTGCTTGTGCACTTGCCTATATGATTTTCTCTTCTCAGTTTTCCTCTCCCAGTCTCATTTCTTCTCATATTTCAACTTTCAGTTTAATTAATCTCTGATCTTCATTTTATGGTGTTGCTGCAAAAAAAACACCTGGATTTTTCTCTCTCTCTTTTTTTTTTTTATTCCCTTTATTAAAAAGCACTCTTGTCTTTATCACACATTTCAAGCAGACCTCGATCTTGATTTCCAGAGCTGCGTCCTGTCACCGAGGAAACCAGCGCTTTAGTGAAGGCCGAAGCAGCTGCAACAGCACCAGGTCCTCCAGCCATGGATGCAACAGCAACAGACAGATCGAGTGCTGATCCCACGAACGTGGAGGAACCGAAGGATGCGGTGCCTTCCAAGCCTCCCAGTGCGGAACCAGATACTGAGAAAGCTCAGGAGTCTGTCCGACTGCAGGTATTTCATCTACTGGATGTGGCTATTTGACAGACATTTCAGCATGTGTTTGTGACAGTTTTGATGTGTTGGATGTTTCTTGCATACACTTTCATTTCTTAATATCATTTTATCGGCCTGCCTTTCCTAGGTCGCAAGTTTTTTTTTTCTCTCTGCTTTTCTTCTGTTTCTGTTTCTCCAGTGCTCCTGCCAACAGCTCTGTTTGTCTTTTCTTTGTCTGTCCTGTCTGTGTCCCTGGCTCTTGTTCTTCCACTCTTGTCTGTTCATTTGTTAGTGATTTTTCTTCCACCTCTCTGCCTGTTTCTTTTTTCTTTTTGTCACTTTCATATGTGTATGGTTTATTCTGGCACAATGTTGTACACATTTTCATGTGTACACACACTGTGCATCTACGTGTTTGTGCATGTTTGTTCTGTATGTAGTCTTTAAGTCCATTTCTGTCTTGTAACAATTTCTGAATATATAGTCTTCAGAGGTTGCTTGCATTAAATCATATGTCTTTTGGTATAATTTGCTTCTCTTTAACTATTGTACTTTATAGAAAAGCATTAGTTATTTGTATTCATTATCTCTGATTTATATTCTCTGAGTTTGGAGTAAAACCTATTAAGGAAAAAAAAAGCATTAGTCTGTCTTATGTTGTCTAAGTCTTCGAAAATATTTTGATGTAGTGCTTCAAGAATGTTGTGCCTGGGATAGCGGATGTCATCAAAGATGATGGTGACAATAACAATAGTGGAACTTGAGTGTTCCATGATGATGATGATGACAATGTCGATGACATTGATGATGATGATGATGATGATGATGATGATGATGATGATGATGATGATGATGATGGTGATGATGATAAAGATGAGACAATCAATGCCCAAACTGGTTAAACAGCGGATGAATGAAAACTAAAAGCTGTTAAGCACAATCAACAAAGTGAAAGGAATATGAATAATAAGGCATTGACCGGAGCATGTTTCTGTTGCCATCTCATACAGGATGTACAAGAAATTGATGGAGTGTTTTATGCGGTATGACAGTTTTGACAAATTGTGTTCTTTTAACTGCTGTAACCCTTGTGTCACTAAGTTGTGTTGTTGGCTAGCCACTGGTCACTGATCAATGGGTAAAGGAAATCATTGGCATTCTTGAATTGTGTGGGCATTGACTTATTTTACTTCGAACATAGAATGTGTGTGTTTCTTCTTTCTTTTTCTTTTTTTTTTTTCTGTCTCACACTTATGATTTCTTCTCATTTTTCTCTCTTGAATACTTCACTCTGTCTCTCTCTTGTTTTTTTTTTTTTGCTTTTCTTTTTTCCTTTATGTTTTTTTTTTTTTTTTTTTGCTTTCCTTTTTCCTTTATGGTATTCTTTTCTTATAAGTTCTTGATTCTCTGTGTCTCTTTCTTTTCCTTCCATCTTTTCTTGCTTGCTTTATTCTTTCTATTTTTTTTTGCTGTACTTATTCGGCGTGTGTGTGTGGATGCATGCATGCATACATTCATGTGAGCTGACATGTATACATACTGTTTCCTGACTGTTGACTTCATCGTTATTAATGATTGGTACTGAAACAGTGTAGATCTTCTTTCAAAATTATTGTTAACAGAACTGAGCCAGATCAAGCTAATATGTTTTATAACATATTTTCCATTAATTCAACATTGTTCCTTTTTCTTAGTAACCTCTTCTTCCAGAATATTAATGCACCTGCAGTTTTTCTTCAACCTGTAATGAGCCGTCTGCTATCACTGTTCTGTGTGACACAGCCACCAAAACTAAATCATGATTCATCATACACATTCACATTTATTGATCAGTAAACTTCGCTGAAAGCTTTGTCTTTTCTTTGACATTAATTCTATGCATATAAAACAAATAGTTGGTGTACTCAGTACATGTTGTGAATACAGATTTTACTGAGCTGAAATTTTCAGAAATAGAAAATGTATGAATTCCTAGAAGTTTTCGAAGGATCTGAAACTGAAAAGGATCTGAAATTATTGTATACTCTAGAGTGTTATGAGGGTAGGGGGCATAACCTGGCCTCTTGTCTTTTTGATTTGCCATACAGAGAAGTTGTTGTGAATTATAGTCAGAGCACAGATATCAGGGAGAGGTTTTCATTTTTGCAACACACTGTGAGGATTCTTGTGGTAGTTGAATCACCACTTGGATTTGGAAACGCAGGGGTATTATGCTAGTGGCAGCCAATCAATAAGACTGGACACATTGCGAGAATGATTGCATTAATCTTTAATGATAACTACAATGGGGAAAAATGTCTTTAATTCCCTCTTTCAATTTATAATTTTACTCCAGCTTCAGGGCGGTCTTGACAGCCTGTGGACCCCCACCATTCAGTGATTTGAAGTTGTTCCCATTCAACTGTGACAAACCTGTCCAGAGAATTCTCAGCCAGTGCCGCTAGAGCACAAATTTGAACCTGTCTACATCAAAGACACCATATATAACACACCAGTAACTGAAGCTTTCATTGGTCAGTGTGAAGAGAAAGTATCCAACCCATGCATGCATTCCAGCACTGAATCAGTGTGCTCTGTCAACAGTAAAAAGTTCAGAAACAGATAATGTGGCATGCCTGCATACCTGGGATAACTTATTAAATTATTATTTTTCAACTAAGTATAAGGATATACCCTTTTCATGTGAGAGAGTTACAGATGACCAGGAAGGACTTTTATCATTATTAATTTAGTGAACAATTTTAAAAATAATTTGGAAGCAGTTTCCAAAGAGAAAAAACAATATAGTTTGGGATAATCTTGAAGTCACATTATAGTGACCAATTGTAAGCTATTGCTTACCTAACCTTGCGACCATAGTCACTTTATCTGATGACATCTCTTTATCTCACCATATTTCCTTCACTGATGATGTATCTTTAGCTTGGGTTATGTTCTGCAGCCTACATTGCGTAACAAGCTGGGGAGTCAAGCTCTGATGTTCCTGAGGAGAGGACAGCCAGTGGACGATGAGGTTGTGGTGGAGATCCTGGCTGATGTTATCAAGTGAGCTGTGGTGGGATGTGTTGGAGCCGGCGTTGAGGGGCTGGCATGTTTTTGCTTGTTTGTTTTGTATGGATTGTCATGTTGCTGGTTATGGTGGTGTGTGTGTGTGTGTGTGTGTGTGTGTGTGTGTGTGTTTTCAGATTATAGTTTCTTTTGTGTGTGTGTGTGTGTGTGTGTGTGTGTGTGTGTGTGTGTGTGTGTGTGTGTGTGTGTTTTCAGATTATATAGTTTCTTTCTTTCTTTCTGTGTGTGTGTGTGTGTGTGTGTGTGTGTGTGTGTGTGTGCGCGTGCTCACGCATGCATGCATGTGTTTATGATATTACAGTTTGTCTTCATTTTAATATAATCGCTAAACACTCGTGACTTTCTGCCTTTTTCATACTAATTTGTAAAGTTGTCATCTTTTTTGTTTTGTTTAAAAAGTTTCTATTGTTTTCATAGTCTGTTGATCTGTCTTTCAGGTTACTTGTCTTCATGATTTGTGTTCTTCACACAGTTGAAGTTCTGTCTTTTTTTTTCCACACTCACAGACGAATTCCAGAGGGTACCGGCTGGGTGGTGGACGGCTACCCTCAGAACCTGAAGCAGGCCAAGCTGCTGGAAAAAGCGCTGAGCGGCTACGATGCTTTCGCCAAGGAGAACACCCAGCAAGAACTCAAGACAAGGCCCGCAAATCTAATCTGGTTCCTGACCCCCGCCCTGCTCCTCCTCCCCCTGATCCAGCCAGCGGCATCGACGTGGTCATCCTGTTTGACCTTGAGACAACCTTTGTCTGAAACGAGCCAGTGGTCGCACATGTAAGTGGGTTTTAGGGAATGGTGGGGTGTGACTTGAATAGTGAGATTTACAGTGTATTAATTGGAGGCTATAAGGTACAAGTTAAGGACAAGTGAGCTTAGCTTTTTGAAACATTTTTATCTTCCTTTGCTGTCATATACTGTCTTTTTCCGCCGCCTTGTGGACCATTCTTTTGTCTTTGTTCTGGAACCTCTACTCACTTTACACTTTTTCTAGTCTAATATATTAGAGCTTTTTTTTTTTGTAATCTGGTGAGTAGATAGTGAGAATTGTACTGACGGTCAAGGGAGGTCACCAGCTGACCTTTCTGCAGTACCTAGTATTTTTCCCATATGGCTTTTTCATATGTACTGATGTTTTTCATTAATTTCATTATAATCAGTTCAGTTCTGGGAGTGATAAATCAAGCCCAGTGTTTGGTATTCTCAACACAGCTTAGTCTTACCTGCCAGAAGATGTCAATAGTTCAGCCACCATGTCATGAGTTCCTTTTGCTGTGTGTTTCTTTTTTTTTTTTTAGCATCTGGTTATTTCTCATGATCAGATCTTATCAGGATGTGACCTGTTCCCCTGTGTTGGTTTATTTTCATTGTCTTGATTGTCATTTTCTTGCCTGAAGACAACCAAATACGTCGAAATGTATTGCTTTTTTTTTTCATTTTTTTTTTCCTTTTTTTTTTTTTCTTCTTTTTTTTTTTTTTTTTTAGCAGAGCAGTGTATCTTTCTATTTCACTTTGAGCTCTTAAATTTTCAATTTTTTTGTTTGTTTTTGTTTTGGCAGAGCAATATGTCTATTCTATTTATACTGAAAAAATTGGCTACCCAATAATAAAGAAATTGTATACCATAAACAGAGGACAAGTGGTAGTGGTATGATGCCAGTGTTTTTTGTGTTTAGGTGGAATGAAGCGTATATGTGCATGTGGGTACATGTCTCTGTGTGTTA
>JADBJO010000412.1:109680-127180 GCA_016801955.1 Conus betulinus
ACTGAGCATAATGAAGATTCTGCTGGAGACTACTTGACAGGATTGTACTCTGTGCTCCCTTTCATAATATATCCCATCATCGGCCAGGCCTAAGAGATACAGACACCTGCAGTGCTGGGCAGGGATTTCTAGCAAGAATTTCAAAGACAGCCTCAGCTGTGTAGTTCCAGTCTTCCCATCAGAGCCCATAGCTCATGGGACATCTCTGGATAGGACCTGACAGGAACCCCCCCTCCCCCCCAAAAAAAAAAATCCCACAACTATTGAACTCTGACAGGACTCTGACCCATGACTTCAGACCCCATATCCCACAACCCACAACATGAACATCGCACCATGGCAGTGTGTTAGATTGGTGACAGTGCTCCAGCTGCATTGACTTCTATCATGGCAGTGTGTTAGATTGGTGACTGTGCTCCAGCTGCATGACGTCTGTCATGGCAGTGTGTTAGATTGGTGGCATCACTCCAGCTGCATGACTTCTGTCATGGCAGCATGTTAGATTGGTGACAGTGCTCCAGCTGCATGACTTCTGTCATGGCAGTGTGTTAGCTTGGTGACAGTGCTCCAGCTGCATCGACTTCTGTCATGGCAGTGTGTTAGCTTGGTGACAGTGCTCCAGCTGCATGACTTCTGTCATGGCAGTGTGTTAGCTTGGTAGCATCACTCCAACTGCATTGACTTCTGTCATGGCAGTGTGTTAGATTGGTGACAGTGCTCCAGCTGCATCGACTTCTGTCATGGCAGTGTGTTAGATTGGTGGCATCACTCCAGCTGCATTGACTTCTGTCATGGCAGTGTGTTAGCTTGGTGACAGTGCTCCAACTGCATGACTTCTGTCATGGCAGTGTGTTAGCTTGGTGACAGTGCTCCAGCTGCATGACTTCTGTCATGGCAGTGTGTTAGCTTGGTGGCAGTGCTCCAACTGCATCGTCTTCTGTCATGGCAGTGTGTTAGAGTGTTAGATTGGTGACAGTGCTCCAGCTGCATTGACTTCTATCATGGCAGTGTGTTAGATTGGTGACAGTGCTCCAGCTGCATCGACTTCTATCATGGCAGTGTGTTAGATTGGTGACAGTGCTCCAGCTGCATTGACTTCTATCATGGCAGTGTGTTAGATTGGTGACAGTGCTCCAGCTGCATCAACTTCTACCTTGGCAGTGTGTTAGATTGGTGACAGTGCTTCAACTGCATGACCTCTTGTTATTCACCAGGCTCCTGGAGCTCCCCCAGAGCAAGCTGTGCCCCCACCTGCAGAAGCTCCAGCACCAGGGGGACCTGAAGGCAAGACTTCCAGGCCCGGTTCCAAGACTGGCAGCCGAGCAGGTGAGTGAGCTGCTGAGGATTTGACCTTGATGTCTCCTGTGGTTGCTTTTGTTTTGAAATCTAGTAAAGATACCCCTGGTATAGGCCCATGAAGGATTTGTGTTTGTGTGTGCTGAATACAGGCACATTTTTCTGTGTGTTTCTATTTTTGTTTACTGTGTGCAACCAGGTTCTGCCAAGCGTTCACCCTCGCGCTCCTCCTCCAAAGAAGGCAAAAAGACTCAAAGCGAAGTAAAAGTGGCTCTCCAAAGCGAGACACCAGCCCCAAGAAGTCAGATGGCAAAAAGAGCAGCAGAGGTAGGACCAGTTTTATGTGTGCTGTTATCATTGATTTATGTATTACAGCTTCTGTATTTCAGCCTCTGCATTACAGACAAAATGTTATTTTCATTTTCTAAAGTTTGCATTGCTGTGATTTTCAGTCAGCAAAGTTCAACAATTCATGATAAGGATGAGACAAAGTACTTGTATAATAAATCACCAAAGTAAATGTATAATAAATTACACACACACACACACACACACACACACACACACACACACACACACACACACACACACACCAACTTACACAGATTCAATTCAGGAAGAGAAACTTTGAAAGATACAAGTCATAAGTTAATTGTCATTAATTACTTCACAAGCAAATTGTCGTCAAGAATCTAACCCATTTCTGATAGGCCATAAGTAGTTGAATAGCCTTTTGACATGATGAAGATGATGTGGTAATTGAGCAGAACTTGCCTATGAATGTTTCTCCCAGTTCTAAATTTCTTTGAAACAAAGGGATGTAACTGAAGAGAACCTGGCTGTGATTGTTTCAGAAGACGTAAAGGGTGGTAAGGTATGACCAGTTTTATGTTCTGGTTTATCGTTGGTTTATTTATTTCAGCCTCTGCATGTTAAAATATCAAAATGACAGAAAAACTGCCACGTTCGTTTTCTAAGTTTTTCGTTGATGTGATTTTCAATTAGCAAAGTTCATCCATTCATGATAAGGATGATGTCACACACACTGCATATGCAACACTCAATCACACACACAGCATATTTACTCCATACGCGCGCATCTACTCCATTCATCCATAGGAGGGACTGGGGAAACAAGAATTCACCTATTTTTTTTAGCTCCTTTTACCAAAATTGCCAACACAACAAAGAATCTTATAAGACATTAAACGTACATAAAGCAGCTTTTTGTTTGTGTGATTTCTCACAACTTCTTCATTCACTTCATTAGTAGCTGCATAACAACATAGAGGCAGCTCATTTTTTTTTCTTGTTAATGAACGCACAACTACTACATGTCTCATTGTTCTTTTAAAGTACTAGGCAGTTGCATGGAGTAAAGTTTCTATTGTATAAAATTTCCCCAATGGGAATTAAGTTTCCAAGAGGATGGTGGTTGTCATCAATGGTTGGACATTGAGGTTTTCTTAAAAGAAACTGAAAGTCCTAACGTTAGCTTGGAACTTGTATGTTTGACCACCAAATCTTAAATAATGTTAGCAAACTGCCAATAGAAACATGGACAAACGAGTCACAAGACAAAACATGGTGTGTTTCAACCTCTTAGGTCTTCTTCAGGCAAGACATAAACAAATAGACAATGAAAATGAATGAATTGGCCAACGCTGAAGAGATTAAGCTAAGTGACCAATTCTTTCATTTTCATTGTCCTATTTGTTTGTGCCTTGCCTGAAAAAGACCTAAGAGGTTGAAACGCGTCATGTTTTGTCTTGTGACTCATTTGTCCTTGTTTCTCTTGGCAGTTCACTAATATTTGTTTAAGATTTGTTTAGATTGCCACCTGCAGTCGTCTCACTTGCAACTAGATGTAAGTTTGAAATAATGATTTTTTGACATGATATAAAACACAATACATATATACTCACAATTGGTAGCATTCTGCCTCCAGCACA
This sequence comes from Conus betulinus, assembly GCA_016801955.1. Taxonomy (NCBI): domain Eukaryota; kingdom Metazoa; phylum Mollusca; class Gastropoda; order Neogastropoda; family Conidae; genus Conus; species Conus betulinus. The sequence goes on from JADBJO010000412.1 coordinate 112,929, forward strand.
TTCCTACCTACAGTAGGGGATACACGTGAAATCTTTACTAAAACATTGATCTCAAAATACAATTTGTATTATTCTTTTTAAATCAGTTACGTGTTTTCACAAATTGTTTCTCATTACGCAATGTTTTTTTTTTTTCTTTCTTTTTTTTTTTTTTTATTAATCACATGAACAATTCTTTTTCTTTTCTCTTTATATATTTATTTTTTCCCAAATGGCAGCTTACCCACAGGGAATCAATACTCTAACTAACAGAAATCCCTAGCAGACTTCTGTCGGAGCTACGTCAAAGTCGACCACTCCTTGGTCGCACAGAAACTAGGTTTTCTTTCTCAACCCCCAAAGTTGAAAGTAAACTACCACCTCGGCCCAGGCCAAGTGCCCTATCCTCCAGTCTGGCACCTTCTGGTCTGTTATAGATATTGGGAACACACTCATCCTGCAAAACACTGAGCTTTTCTCACCAATCACATGCCTCAGTGTCCAGTCAATGACAAGTAAGGATTAGGGATTCAAAACACTGTTCGCATATGGTGGTGTCTTCGCGTTAAAAGTCCAAATGTCAGTCACGCATATCCACTGTCATGACAGTTGAGACAAAGTGATTGTATAATTAATCACACACACACACACACACACACACACACACACACACACACACACACACACAAAACTTACACAGATTCAATTCAGGAAGAGAAACTTTGCAAGATGGTGTTTTCATGATTTGCATGTCATATGCTTCTCTTTTTTTCATTAATTATTTACAAGCAAATTGACCTCAAGAATCTAACCCATTTCTGATTAGCCATAAAAGTAGTTGAATAGCCCGTTGACATTTAGATGATGTGGTAACTGAGGAGAACTTGTCTGTGATTGTTTCATCCCAATTCGTAACTGAGCAGAATCTGGTTGTGATTGTTTCAGAACACGTAAAGGGTAGTAAAGGTATGACCAGTTTTATGTTCTGGTTTATCGTTGGTTTGTGTATTTCAGCTTCTGCATGTTAAGATACTAAAATGACAGAAAAACTGCGATTTTCATTTTTTGAAGTTTTGCGTTGATGTGATTTTCAATCAGCAAAGTTCATCCATTCATGATAAGGATGATGTGTCACACACTGCATTTTGCAACACTCAATCACACACATAGCATGTTTACTCCATATGCGTGCATCTACTCTATTCATCCACAGGAGAGGCTGGGGAAACAAGAATTCACCACTTTTTTTTTCTCTTTGCTCACTTTACCAAAATTGCCAACACAACAAAGAATTTAATAATACATTAAACATACATAAAAAAAAAGCTTTTTTGTTTGTATGATTTCTCACAACTTCTTCATTCACTTCATTAGTAGTTGCATGATGTCATAGAGGCAGCTCATTTTTTTTTCCTTGTTAATGAACACAACTACTACATGTCTCATTGTTCTTTTAAAATACTAGGCAGTTGCATGGAGTAAAGTTTCTATTGTATAAAATTTCCCCATAGGGAATTAGGTTTCCAAGAGGATGGTGGTTGTTATCAATGGTTGGACGTTGAGGTTTTCTTAAAAGAAACTGAAAGTCCTAACGTTAGCTTTGGAACATGTAACTTTGAATTAATTTTGATTTTTTTGACATGATATAAAACACAATACATATACTCACAAATTGGTAGCATTCTGCCTCCAGCACATTCCTACCTACAGTAGGGATACAACATGAAATCTTTACTAAAACATTGTCCCCCCCCAAAAAAAACAGTTTGCATGATTTCTTTTTAAACCAATTACGAGTTTTCACAAATTGCTTCTCATTACATGATGTCATTTTTTTTTTTTCTTTTTAAAAAATTAATCACATGAACAAGTTTGTTTCTTTTCTCTTTATGTATTTGTTTTTTCCCACCTGGCAACTTACCCACAGGGAATCAAGATAAAATCATTTGAAAATAAACTACCAACTCGGCCCAGGCCAAGCACCCTGTCCTCCAGTCTGGCAACTTCTGGTCTTTTGTATATATTGGGAACACACTCATCCTACAAAACAGTGAGCTTTTCACACCAATTACATGCCCCAGCGTCTAAACAACGACAAAGTAAGGTTAGGGATTCAAAACACTGTTCGCATATGGTGGTGTCTTCGCGTTAAAAGTCCAAATGTCAATCACGTATATCCATTGCCATGACAGATGAGACAAAGTGATTGTATGATTAATCACACACACACACACACACACACACACACATGCACACACACACACACACATAACTTGCATAGATTCAATTCAGGAAGAGAAACTTTGCAAGATGGTGTTTTCATGATTTGCATGTCATATGTTTCTCTTGTTTTCATTAATTACTTTACAAGCAAAATTGACCTCAAGAATCTAACCCATTTCTGATTAGCCATAAAAGTAGTTGAATAGGCCATTGACATTTAGATGATGTGGTAACTGAGGAGAACTTGTCTGTGATTGTTTCATCCCAATTCTAAATTTCTTTGAAACAAAGGGATGTAACTGAGCAGGATCTGGTTGTGATTGTTTCAGAACACGTGAAGGGTAGTAAAGGTATGACCAGTTTTATGTTCTGGTTTATCGTTGGTTTATGTATTTCAGTCTCTGCATGTTAAGATACTAAAATGACAGAAAAACTGCGATTTTCATTTTTTGAAGTTTTGCGTTGATGTGATTTTCAGTCAGCAAAGTTCATCCATTCATGATAAGGATGATGTCACACACTGCATTTGCAACACTCAATCACACACATAGCATGCTTACTCCATATGCGTGCATCTACTCTATTCATCCACAGGAGAGGCTGGGGAAACAAGAATTCACCACTTTTTTCTCTTTGCTCACTTTACCAAAATTGTCAACACAACAAAGAATTTAATAATACATTAAACATACATAAAAAAAAGCTTTTTTGTTTGTATGATTTCTCACAACTTCTTCATTCACTGCATTAGTAGTTGCATGATGTCATAGAGGCAGCTCATTTTTTTTCTTGTTAATGAACACAACTACTACATGTCTCATTGTTCTTTTAAAATACTAGGCAGTTGCATGGAGTAAAGTTTCTGTTATAAAATTTCCCCAATGGGAATTAAGTTTCCAAGAGGGTGGTGGTTGTTATCAATGGTTGAATGTTGAGGTTTTCTTAAAAGAAACTGAAAGTCCTAACGTTAGCTTTGGAACATGTAACTTTGAATTAATAATGATTTTTTTGACATGATGTAAAACACAATACATATACTCGCAGATTGGTAGCATTCTGCCTCCAGCACATTCCTACCTACAGTAGGGATACAACGTGAAATCTTTACTAAAACATTGTTCAAAAAAAAGAAAATACACACAGTTTGTATGATTTCTTTTTAAAGCAATTACGAGTTTTCACAAATTGCTTCTCATTACACGATGTCATTTTTTTTTTCTCTTTTTTAAAAATTAATCACATGAACAAGTTTGTTTCTTTTTCTCTTTATGTATTTGTTTTTTCCCAACTGGCAACTTACCCACAGGGAATCAAGATAAAATCATTTGAAAATAAACTACCAACTCGGCCCAGGCCAAGCACCCTATCCCCCAGTCTGGCAACTTCTGGTCTGTTGTATATATTGGGAACACACTCATCCTACAAAACACTGAGCTTTTCACACCAATTACATGCCCCAGCGTCTAAACAACGACAAGTAAAGGTTAGGGATTCAAAACACTGTTCGCATATGGTGGTGTCTTCGCATTAAAAGTCCAAATGTCAGTCACGCATATCCACTGCCATGACAGATGAGGTAAAGTGATTGCATGATTAATCACTCACACACACACACACACACACACACACACATGCACACACACACACACACATAACTTGCATAGATTCAATTCAGAAGAGAAACTTTGCAAGATGGTGTTTTCATGATTTGCATGTCATATGCTTCTCTTGTTTTCATTAATTACTTTACAAGCAAATTGACCTCAAGAATCTAACCCATTTCTGATTAGCCATAAAAGTAGTTGAATAATAGCCCGTTGACATTTAGAGATGTGGTAACTGAGGAGACTTGTCTGTGATTGTTTTCATCCAATTCTAAATTTCTTTGAAAACAAGGGATGTAACTGGGCAGAATCTGGTTGTGATTGTTTCAGAAAACGTAAAGGGTAGTAAAGGTATGACCAGTTTTTATGTTCTGGTTTATCGTTGGTTTGTGTATTTCAGTCACTGCATGTAAGATACTAAAATGACAGAAAAACTGCGATTTTCATTTTTTGAAGTTTTGCGTTGATGTGATTTTCAGTCAGCAAAGTTCATCCATTCATGATAAGGATGATGTCACACACTGCATTTGCAACACTCAATCACACACATAGCATGTTTACTCCATATGCGTGCATCTACTCTATTCATCCACAGGAGAGGCTGGGGAAACAAGAATTCACCATTTTTTTCTCTTTGCTCACTTTACCAAAATTGCCAACACAACAAAGAATTTAATAATACATTAAACATACATAAAAAAAGCTTTTTTGTTTGTATGATTTTTCTCACAACTTCTTCATTCACTTCATTAGTAGTTGCATGATGTCATAGAGGCAGCTCATTTTTTTTTCTTGTTTAATGAACACAACTACTACATGTCTCATTGTTCTTTTAAAATACTAGGCAGTTGCATGGAGTAAAGTTTCAATTGTATAAAATTTCCCCAATGGGAATTAAGTTTCCAAGAGGATGGTGGTTGTTATCAATGGTTGGACGTTGAGGTTTTCTTAAAAGAAACAAAGTCCTAACGTTAGCTTTGGAATATATAACTTTGAATTAATAATGATTTTTTTGACATGATATAAAACACAATACATATATTCACAGATTGGTAGCATTCTGCCTCCAGCACATTCCTACCTACAGTAGGGATACAACGTGAAATCTTTACTGAAACATTGTTCAAAAAAAAAAAAAAAAAACACACAGTTTCTATGATTTTTTTTTAAAACCAATAACGAGTTTTCACAAATTGCTTCTCATTACACGATGTCATTTTTTTTCTCTTTTCTAAAAAATTAATCACATGAACAAGTTTGTTTCTTTTTCTCTTTATGTATTTGTTTTTTTTCCAAACTGGCAACTTACCCACAGGGAATCAAGATAAAATCATTTGAAAATAAACTACCAACTCGGCCCAGGCCAAGCACCCTACCCTCCAATCTGGCAACTTCTGGTCTGTTGTATACATTAGGAACACACTCATCCTACAAAACACTGAGCTTTTTCACACCAATTACATGCCTCAGTGTCTAAACAACGACAAGTAAAGGTTAGGGATTCAAAACACTGTTCGCATATGGTGGTGTCTTCGCGTCAAAAGTCCAAATGTCAGTCACGCATATCCACTGCCATGACAGATGAGGTAAAGTGATTGCATGATTAATCACTCACTCACACACACACACACACACACACACACACACACACGCACACACACATACACACACAACTTGCATAGATTCAATTCAGGAAGAGAAACTTTACAAGATGGTGTTTTTCATGATTTGCATGTCATATGCTTCTCTTGTTATCATTAATTACTTTACAAGCAATTGACCTCAAGAATCTAACCCATTTCTGATTAGCCATAAAAGTAGTTTGAATAGCCCGTTGACATTTAGATGATGTGGTAACTGAGGAGAACTTGTCTGTGATTGTTTCATCCCAGTTCTAAATTTTTTTGAAAAAGGGATGTAACTGAAGAGAATCTGGTTGTGATTGTTTCAGAAACGTAAAGGGTAGTAAAGGTATGACCAGTTTTATGTTCTGGTTTATCGTTGGTTTGTGTATTTCAGTCTCTCATGTTAAGATACTAAAATGACAGAAAAACTGCGATTTTCATTTTTTGAAGTTTTGCGTTGATGTGATTTTCAGTCAGCAAAGTTCATCCATTCATGATAAGGATGATGTCACACACTGCATTTGCAACACTCAATCACACACATAGCATGTTTACTCCATATGCGTGCATCTACTCTATTCATCCACAGGAGAGGCTGGGGAAACAAGAATTCACCACTTTTTTTCTTTGCTCACTTTACCAAAATTGCCAACACAACAAAGAATTTAATAATACATTAAACATACATAAAAAAAGCTCTTTTGTTTGTATGATTTCTCACAACTTCTTCATTCACTTCATTAGTAGTTGCATGACGTCATAGAGGCAGCTCATTTTTTTTTCTTGTTAATGAACACAACTACTACATGTCTCATTGTTCTTTTAAAATACTAGGCAGTTGCATGGAGTAAAGTTTCTGTTGTATAAAATTTCCCCAATGGAATTAAGTTTCCAAGAGGATGGTGGTTGTTATCAATGGTTGGACGTTGAGGTTTTCTTAAAAGAAACTGAAAGTCCTAACGTTAGCTTTGGAACATGTAACTTTGAATTAATAATGATTTTTTTGACATGATATAAAACACAATACATACTCACAAATTGGTAGCATTCTGCCTCCAGCACATTCCTACCTACAGTAGGGATACAACATGAAATCTTTACTAAAACATTGTTCCCCCCCCCAAAAAAAAAAAACAGTTTTGTATGATTTCTTTTTAAACCAATTACGAGTTTTCACAGATTGCTTCTCATTACACGATGTCATTTTTTTTTTTTCTTTTTTAAAAATTAATCACATGAACAAGTTTGTTTCTTTTTCTCTTTATGTATTTGTTTTTTCCCAACTGGCAACTTACCCACAGGGAATCAAGATAAAATCATTTGAAAAAAAAGAACCAACTCGGCCCAGGCCAAGCACCCTATCCTCCAGTCTGGCAACTTTTGGCGGTGTTGTATATATTGGGAACACACTCATCCTACAAAACAGTGAGCTCTTCACACCAATCACATGCCTCAGCATCTAAACAACGACAAGTAAAGGTTAGGGATTCAAAACACTGTTTGCATATGTGGGTGTCTTCGCGTTAAAAGTCCAAATGTCAATCATGCATTTCCACTGCCATGACAGATGAGGTAAAGTAATTGTATGATTACACACACACACACACACACACACACACACACACACACACACACAACTTGCATAGATTCAATTCAGGAAGAGAAACTTTGCAAGATGGTGTTTTCATGATTTGCATGTCACATGCTTCTCTTGTTTTCATTAATTACTTTACAAGCAAATTGACCTCAAGAATCTAACCCATTTCTGATTGCATAAAAGTAGTTGAATAGGCCATTGACATTTAGATGATGTGGTAACTGAGGAGAACTTGTCTGTGATTGTTTCATCCCAATTCTAAATTTCTTTGAAACAAAGGGATGTAACTGAGCAGAATCTGGTTGTGATTGTTTCAGAACACGTGAAGGGTAGTAAAGGTATGACCAGTTTTATGTTCTGGTTTATCGTTGGTTTATGTATTTCAGTCTCTGCATGTTAAGATACTAAAATGACAGAAAAACTGCGATTTTCATTTTTTGAAGTTTTGCATTGATGTGATTTTCAGTCAGCAAAGTTCATCCATTCATGATAAGGATGATGTCACACACTGCATTTGCAACATTCATCACACACACATAGCATGCTTACTCCATATGCGTGCATCTACTCTATTCATCCACAGGAGAGGCTGGGGAAACAAGAATTCACCATTTTTTTCTCTTTGCTCACTTTACCAAAATTGCCAACACAACAAAGAATTTAATAATACATTAAACATACATAAAAAAAAAAGCTTTTTTGTTTGTATGATTTCTCACAACTTCTTCATTCACTTCATTAGTAATTGCATGACGTCATAGAGGCAGCTCATTTTTTTTTTCTTGTTAATGAACACAACTACTACATGTCTCATTGTTCTTTAAAAATACTAGGCAGTTGCATGGAGTAAAGTTTCTGTTGTATAAAATTTCCCCAATGGGAATTAAGTTTCCAAGAGGATGGTGGTTGTTATCAATGGTTGGACATTGAGTTTTCTTAAAAAAAACTGAAAGTCCTAACGTTAGCTTTGGAACATGTAACTTTGAATTAATAATGATTTTTTTGACATAATAATAAAAAAACAATACATATACTCACAAATTGGTAGCATTCTGCCTCCAGCACATTCCTACCTACAGTAGGGATACAACGTGAAATCTTTACTAAAACATTGTCCCCCCCCCCAAAAAAAAAAACAGTTTGTACGATTACTTTTTTAAACCAATTACGAGTTTTCACAAATTGCTTCTCATTACATGATGCCATTTTTTTTTCTCTTTTTTAAAAATTAATCACATGAACAAGTTTGTTTCTTTTTCTCTTTATGCATTTGTTTTTTCCCAACTGGCAACTTACCCACAGGGAATCAAGATAAAATCATTTGAAAATAAACAACCAACTCGCCCAGGCCAAGCACCCTATCCTCCAGTCTGGCAACTTCTGGTCTGTTGTATATATTGGGAACACACTCATCCTACAAAACAGTGAGCTTTTCACACCAATCACATGCCTCAGCATCTAAACAACGACAAGTTAAGGTTAGGGATTCAAAACACTGTTCGCATATGGTGGTGTCTTCGCATTAAAAGTCCAAATGTCAATCACGTATATCCACTGCCATGACAGATGAGGTAAAGTGATTGTATGATTAATCACACACACACACACACACACACACAACTTGCATAGATTCAATTCAGGAAGAGAAAACTTGCAAGATGGTGTTTTCATGATTTGCATGTCATATGCTTCTCTTGTTTTCAATAATTATTTCACAAGCAAATTGACCTCAAGAATGTAACCCATTTCTGATTGTCCGTAAGTAGTTGAATAGCCCTCTGACATTTAGATGATGTGGTAACTGAGGAGAACTTGTCTGTGGTTGTTTCATCCCAATTCTAAATTTCTTTGAAACAAAGGGATGTAACTGAGCAGAATCTGGCTGTGATTGTTTCAGAAGATGTAAAGGGTGGTAAAGGTATGACCAGTTTTATGTTCTGGTTATCATTTGGTTTATGTTTTTTTCAGCTTCTGCATGTTAAGATATTTAAATGACATAAAAACTGCTACGTTCATTTTCTAAGTTTTGCATTTGTGTGATTTTCAATCAGTGAAGTTCATCTATTCATGATAAGGATGAGACAGAGTAATTGCATATATATCACACACACACACACACACACACACACACACACACACACACACACACACACACACACACCAACTTATACAGATTCAATTCAGGAAGATAAACTTGGAAAGATAGTGTTTTCATGATTTGCATGCCGTATGCTTCATGTTTTCATTAATTACTTCACTAGCAAATTAATAATTTAAACCATTTCTGATTGGCTGTAAGTAGTTGAATGGCCCATTGACATTTAGATGATGTGGTAACTGAAGAGAACGTGGCTGTGATTGTTTCATCCCAATTCTAGATTTGTTTCAAACAAAGGGATGTAACTGACATACTTTCTGTTCACATAAGATGTGATGTTTCAACTTGCCTGTGTGCTATAAATTTGATCAACAATGACAGTGATAAAGTGACAGACAAACTTTTATTTTAATAATTTCATTCAGTTTTCCAATGAAAAAAAAATCATTTTGGGATGAATTGTAATTATGTGTCTGATATGATTGTTTATTTTTTACCATTAGAATCTATTTGTAATCATGTGTCTGACATGGTTTTTTTAATGTTACCATTAGAATCTATTTGTAACCATGTGTCTGACTTTTTTTTTTTAATTTTACCATTAGAATCTAGTTTGTATTATGTGTTATGTGTCTGACATTAATTTTTTTTTTTTTTTTTACTATTAGAATCACTGCTGACTGATGCTAGTCTCTCACAAACTCCAGCAACCTGTGTGGTACAGGTTCGTCACCCAAGTCTCCAAAGCGCAAAGGGTCAGGAAAGAAGGCCAAAACCCCGGAGCCAGAGCCAGAGCCGGAGCCAGAGGTGCCAGCAGGGCCCCCTCCTCCCCAGCCCGGGGATGACGACTGGGAGTTTGTTGACCTGGACCTGGAACCGGTAATTTTTTCAGTACATCACAGTCATAGTCGGTTGTTCTGGAAGGAGAGATGGTTATCAGATCGTTTGAACTCTCAGAACTGTCACGAAAGAAAAGGCATGCTGCTGAGTCTTTCGTTTTAATAAAATGAAGTCTGTCTCTGTGTCTGTCTCTGTCTCACTCTCTCTCTCTCTCTCTCTCTTTCTTTCTGCCCCCCCCTCTCTCTCTATCTTTCTCTCCTCTCTCTTTCTCTCTCAAGATCTGCTAATCATATGCTTATAACAAATATTGGGCATTCTCAGGCACCTCTGTGTCCCTACCATGACCATGATATCAGAACCGCAGGTTTGATTTTTGTTGTTTGTTGTCTTGTTGCAGTATATTTGTGAACAAAGCACTTAAAATAACCACAAAACAGAACTCATGGCCTTCTAGAGATGAACCAAGAACAGTTATTTAAATATCAACAGTGCAGTTAATGAGATCACTGATATTTTGACGTAATCTTGAACCACCAAAATAAATTCATAACATATGGGGTCTCTCTGAATCGAGGCTAAATACCTACAGTAATGGTAAAGATGTGTTAATCCCAGGTTATATTGTTTGAGAAGACCCAACTTATTATAAAGAGAGAAGTTTTTTGTTGTATGTTGACGAATCTTTCATCGTCAAGCCGCTTCCCGCTTAGAACAATATGATATAGAGGCATTGTGGATAGAAGTTGCACTGAACAAATCACTTTAATCCACTTCAATTGGATTTTGTTATTGAAACCCTGCAGAACCAGTCAGCTGGACTGATAATTTGTCACTATGATGGATGCAGTTTTTCCTCAAAATCTGAAGAAATTATTCTACTCAACAGCTTAAAGGAAGATCTAGTGAAATCAAATGGCCAATGGATCCAAACAATAAGCTTGCTTAATTTACATCAGCTCATCAAAACATCCACAAGAGTCACACCAGCTTCAAAGCCAATCATGGACCACATTTCTGTCTCATATGAAAGGCACATATTGGAAGCTTGCTTACCGCGTCTTCAGTTCAGGTGATCATTATCCAGTGTTTGTTACATGGTCTGAACATGATGTAAATATCCCTAAAATGAGCCACAAAACCCTAACCTATCATTCTTTTTTTACACTTTGATGAGCAGAAAATTCTGTTTGACCTGCTGAGGTCAAAAACTCCCTCTCCCTCTCTCTCACTCTCTGTCTTTCTTTCTCCCCCTTTCTTCCCCTTTTTTTTAATCCTTATTTGAGAATGTATGATTTGTAAAGTTTGTTCTTTTTCTGTTCCTTCATTGTTTTCTTCTATGGTAATGGATGCCTAATGTATGCACTGTATTACAGGCCTTGGCGGGTGTTTTATCAATGCAATGGGATGGAGTGGAGAAAAGCTATGTGGCCAACTGCAAACATGTCTTCCGACAAGTGAGACTTGAGCGTGAAAACATCTATCGCTATTTTTTTTCCAAATAAGGTGAGGATATGACATTAGAGAGGTAGAGGACCTGGGAATGTTTAAGTTAAAACATATGCAGAAAACCTGTAAGTACAGGGGCATGAAATGAAATAGAAACCTCAGTGCAAATAGCACGCCTCTATTGTTCCTGTTTGTCTAAATGTCAAAAGTTTTAAAGTCTTTTATTTTGATTGTTCAAAAATACAAAAGCTGTTATAAGTTATCCCACAGGAGAGAAATAGCAAAATTCCCACACAAAGGGTCACAGTCAACATTGATCAGTTTTGCACAAATTGTACGAACACTTGATGATTGTACACAGCTGTACAAAACAAAACATGTGAAAAACAAACAAACCTATGAAAACCAACACATATAGCAATGGGGGGGGGGGGGGGGGGGGGAACAACAACAACAACAACAACAACAAAAACAACAGAGAGAAAGAGACAGACAGGCAGACCAAAACACAGACATACAGACAGAAAATCACCCTACCATGGGGGTGGGAGTGAGGGGATGTGAAGCATCTATCTTTTATTATACTATGTTTTTATCAAAGTGGCATAATTTAATAAAACAGAAAGACTCTGCAGGCAAAAATCAGCTTCCTGGGGGTTGATGGGGACTTAAGGTTCTCAAAGAAGACACGCCATCATCTTGCTGTTTTTGAAAAGCCTGTGTAAGATTGAAATGAAGTCGGGAAGACCTTGTTGTGGAACAGTTTCAATGGGAAGACACGATCGTCCCAGGCAATGGACAGCCAACCAGAAATATGATGGTTCTCCAGACAAGACACACCATGGAAGGGGATCATCTTTGATGAGAAACAGTTCTGCACAAACATTACTGTTGATACACCTGGTCTGTACAGATCAGATTACTATTGCCAGGACCAAGTGTTGCAATAGAAAAATCTGCCTTGCTTGTTGGTTAGCATTGATCAGTGAAGACCATTCTTAACACTTGAAAATTCTGCTGTGATTTCTGTCCATCAGCTTCTTACCTCAGTATTTTTTTTTTGCCACTTCGGAATAGTTTTGTTAAGTCATAGTTCAAACGCTCTCTTTCTCTCTGTCTTTGTTTCTTTTTCTCTCTCTCTCACGCACACACACACACATGCACGCACACACACGCACACACATGCACACATGCACGCACACATGCATGCGCGCACAAACATGCACGCACGTACACACGCATGCACAAACACACACACATGCACACACACACACACACACACACACACACACACACACACACACACACACACACACACACACACATGCGCACATGCACAGACAGACACACATGCACAGACACACACACACACACACACACACACACACACACACACACACACACACACAGAACAAGAGCAATGTATTATTCCAAGAGAAATAACTGCCATTCAAAAGACATTCCACATCCGAGAGTTTGTACCTGCACAAACCTGTATTATAGTAAACCAAAAGACACAAATTATGAAAATTATTACAGGTTAAAAAAAAGGAAAAAGAAGTAAACACAATGTATATGCCATGTAAATTTTTTATTGTTATGATTTTTGAGTTTCTTTTGCAGAGTCTTTGAAATCCATATGCTGGTGTACATACAGAGACAAACACAAAACTCAAATCTATCTGTAAGACGCTCTAGAATTGGATTTGGTGAAATCTATGTTAAACTGAAAAAAAGGCCTTTTCAAAGTTGAAATAATGAACATCTGTCTCTTTTTTTTTTTTCTAATCCAGAAAAGATTTCCTGAACTATCTCCGGCGCCCCGACCACAAGCAAGAGTTTGTGTCCCAGTGGCAAAAGGACTACAACTCTGTGCCTGACGACATGCGGGAAGATGAAGAAACGAGAGCTGAACTGCACCAGCGGGTGGATGACCTACGGGAGAGGCTGTGGAACATCTGTGACGAGAGGAAGGAGCAGCAGGCGGAAAAAGAGATGGAGACCATGATGACTGACAGCTGGCTGGACGACAGGCTGGGGGTCCTCAGCAACCATTACATCACCATCATGCAGGTCTGGACCCACACTGGCTTGGCTGGGGCTGTGGCCTGCACACACTACTCTTCAGAATAACAATAAGAAGAGAAGAGAGAACATCTAAACATTTTTAAAGTGCCTTGCCAAAGGTTCAAGATGCTGACAATCCATATTAGCTAATGTTGTCAATGTAGTATGGGATATGAATTGTCTTTCTTACTATTAGCTGATTTTGTCAATGTAGTATGGTATGAATTGTCTTTCTTATTATTAGCTAATTTTGTCAATTTAGTGGGGTATGAATTGTGTTTCTTACTATTAGTTAATTTTGTCAATGTACTTTGGGGTATAAATTGTCTTTCTTATTATTAGCTAATTTTTCAATGTAGTATGGAGTATTGATTGTCTTTTTTTTTTATTATTAGCTAATGTATGAATACTCCCAAAGTGGAGTACTAATCTGTCTCTGTGAGACTTTCGCAGCCATAGTTTGGGCAGTGAAATGGTATCAGACCTCTTATGTTGGTGCCATATTCCAGGCTGAAATGGACCGCTTCCAAGATACTGTGCGACTGTTGAAAGATTACTACAAGGGAATGGATGGCCAGATTCCTGATGAACTCAACGTCAACTACGAAAGAGTTCCTCTCATTGAGGTCAGTGCCTTGGCTAGCGTGCACACTGTTTGAATAGTTTGCTAGCAGTTTCGCTGGTTGGCTAATAGGTAGTGTGATTGCAGCTGCTGGTCAGGTTAGATGGGATGACAATTTCATGTTGAAATCATGTATGATAAATGGTCAGAA
>JADBJO010000412.1:129680-134680 GCA_016801955.1 Conus betulinus
TCAGGAAAGTCTTGTGTATCTTAGGCATGCATGTGTCATTATCTGGCAAAATCCTATACATCTTGGATCGAGGTGATTTTCTGTCACTCTGTAAAGTATTGTGTATCGTCAATCCATAGTGCTGTGCATTGTCTATCTGTGGTTGGTTTGTTTTTATGTCTCTTGTGACTCGTGGGTAAAGCCCTAAATGTTTCGTGACTGTGTTTCTCTCTGTCACTCCATGACAAAACCTTGTTTATCACATATGTCCGTTTTTCTTCATCTGACCCACTGGCACAGTCAGATATATCATGAGAGCCTGTATTTTTACTCTTCTCTCCGACAAAGTCTTGCAGGCCATGTGTGTCACCCCTGGACAAATGTCTGTACGTGAAGTGCCTTTGTCGTTCCCTGTCACTGTCTGACAAAACTGCTGTCAACAGAATCCCTCTGGTGCCACGTCGGCCTGTGTCCCCTGACCCTGATGCCAAGCCAGGCACCACGCCGGGGAAAGACAAGAAAGACAAGAAGGGAGGCAAGAAAGGGGGAGATGATGCTCCGGGGGCAGAGAGCCCACTCCCTCCCCAAGACCCTGATGAGAAGCTGCTCTTTGATGCCCACTACTTTGCCACCTCCGCATAGGACAGATTGTGAGTGTACCCACAGTAACCAGGTTGTATTTCTGCATGGTGTGGAGCTGTAGACGTGAGTCTCTTCGGATCAGATGGGTCTCCAACAAGTCGTGAGAAGTGATAGGTGTCTTATTACTATCGAGCCGTTGTACTCTATATGCTTATTTCAGAGGTATACACTCCACTCCCCTGTTTGTTGACCATGGAGTTATAAGCATCAGTAAAAACAAATGAAACAAACAAGCAACCCAATGACAAACAAGCAAACCATCAAAAAGTGAATTATTCAAAGCTTGGTTATGGTCGTTTCAAAACTGATAGGTAAAATGCTATATCTTGAAATTTGGTCTTTTGGATATATATAAAATGTGGCCATTTATTTCATGAAATGAATAAGTTGCAGATGGTTGGATCAAAAATAGACCCGTCATTTGCACACTTGTGCTGGGAATTTGCATTAATTGTTTGCTTTTGAAAACAGAAAAATTGAATCTGATGTTTTTAGTTTTCATTTGTTAATTAAACTGTTGTTCAGAACAATTCACATGGCCCCTAATTCCCAGATCAGAAAATCTAGAAAAGCGCTGAAAATGGAAGTTTCAAGATGAAAGGGGTGAACTATACAAAGAAGGTTACTTTTAGCTCCAAAGTGGAACAATTGAAAGTCACATGAGCCTTATGACAGGTGCGTGCTCTTGACATTCACAAAGAAAAGAACAAAAAATGCAAGTTTTTCCAAACTGAAATTCTGTACTTGCTTTTAATGTGTGTATCTACCTGGATAGGGTTTCTAGGGCAACTATTGCAACCTCCTTTTTTTTTTTTTTTTTGGGGGGGGGGGGGGGGGGATTCTGTACTTGCTTTAAATGTGTGCATCAAACTGGATAGGTTATATGGCAACTATGCTACTCCCTTTGGGGGGGATTTTCTTTGTATAATTTATATATCTCTTAACTGCATGGGTGAATGGCTCAGCCAAATTGTGGCCACCATGGTCAGATGGGCCAAAAGCTTTATTACTGACTTCAGGTGAAGGGTATCACAAGACACCTTGGTTTTTTCCTCCCCCACCCTCCTTCCCCCCTGCTCCCCATGATTTCCACTGAATTTTAATGTAGTAGGGTCACCACTGATACAGTTTAACAGATTGAAAACTGTTTGACAGACACACACTGTGAACCATAGCCAAACAACGACCGCTCTTCCTTCAAAGCGTGGTAGACACAGCAAACTTATCTGTGGCCCCCGTTGTGGCCAGATTCCTCAACCCTCAGCATTCCTCTGACAGCAGTTTATTTGATGGCCCAGATCTCTGTGGAAATGGCAGCCAAGGAAGCAGAGGAGGAGGCAGAGAAGATGCGGGAGCTGGAGAAAGAGAAGGAGAAGGAGAAGGCCAAGGTGACCAAGGGCAAGCCAGCCAAGAAGGGGGGCAAGAGTCGCAGCCCTTCCCCGAAAAAGGGCAAGAAGGACACCGACAGCACGGCCCCCACCCCGCCCAGTCAGTACCTTTTTTTCTTTTTTCACTGTTGCCTGTATTGCCTGGTAACAACATTGGCAGTACAAAATGTGTGTGTCACTCATTTGTATCTTGGGTAGTGAGAAAGTTCCATGTCTGTCTACAGCATGTCTGAATCTTCGAGGGCTTTTTTTTTGTCTAACTTTCTGTATGTCTCTGTTTGTCTGTCTGGACTTTTTTTGTCACCGTGTCATATGTTGTTGAACTACACAGACAGAATATCCCTATGCAGAAATACATAAACATGCCCATGCACATACATGTGTGCAGCATATATGTATACATGCATATGCATGTGTGCGTATGCACGCACACATGCACACACACACACACATGCATGCACACACACGTGCGCACACACACACACACACACACACACACACACACACACACACACACACACACACACACAGAGTCACTAACTCTGACTAATTGGAAGGAATCTTTTATCAGGTTAGCCTAGATTGTATCAGTAGTTAATGAAGTGGAGATAAACTGTGAAAATATTTTCATCGTTACTAAAACTGAAAACACACACACACACACACACACACACACACACACACACACACACACACATACACACACCACATATGTCAATGACATTAGAGTGTATCCATTGATGACAGTGCCTGTGAGTGAGATTGTAGTATACATGTTGTTGACAGCACCTGTTGTTGATATTGAAGCATAGATGATGTTGACTGTGCTGTAGGTAATATTGGAGTGTACGTCATGTTGTTGACAATACCTGTCGGTGATATTGGAATGCACATGTTACTGACTGTACCTGTAGACAATATCGTGGTGTACATTTTATTGCAATACCTTTAGATGTTACTGTAGTGTACAGGTTGTTGACAATGCTCATGGGTGATAGTGTAGTGCATGTTTTTTTTGACAATACCTGTGGATGATACTGTGGTGTACATGTTCTTGTCAACACCTCTTGGTGATATCAGGATGTAATTGTTGTTGACAACTCTGGTTGGTGATGTTGGAAATGTACATGTTGTTGACAGTACCTGTGGGTGATATTGGATGCACATTTGTGGCAATACCTGTGGGTGATATTGAGTGTACATGTTGTTGACAATGCCTTTGCGTAATATTAGAGCATGCAAGTTGTTGACAATACCTGTGGGTGATACTGGATTATACATGTTGTTGACAACACCTGTGGGTGATACTGGATTATACATGTTGTTGACAATGCCTGTGTATGATATTGAGTGTACTTGTTGTAGACAACACCTGTGAGTGATATTGAGTGTACATTTTGTAGATGATACCTGTGGGTGATATTGAATGCACATGTTGACAATACCTGTGGGTGATACTGGATTGTGCATGTTGTTAACAATACCTGTGGGTGATACTGGATTGTTCATGTTGTTAGCAATACATGTTGGTAATTTTGGAGTATAAGACTTGCTGACAATACCTGTAAGTGATATTGGAGTGTGTATGTAGTTAGCATTACCTGTGAATGATATTGAAGTACACATTAATTGGCAATACCTGTGGGCAATGTTGGAGTCTACATGTAGCTAACAATATGTATGAGTGATGCTGGAGTGTGCATATAGCTGGCAGTACCTGTGGGTGATACTGGAGTGTTTATGTGCAGTATCTGAAGACCTGAGTGAAGAGGACAAGCTGAAGAGGCAGACAAGGGAGAGAATGCGCCAGGAATATTACTTTGCTGTCAAGGAGGAAGGTATGAAAGTGTTCTGTTTCAGCTTGTTTTGTCAGGAATCGATGTGTCCTTAAGGCCCTCCCACCAGTATGACGTAAAATCCTCTATTCAAGTGAAGAATCCATTACATAGTTTGTTTAGCTGTATTAGGTTACATTTTACTTTGTTTTTATGTTTGTGTCTGCTAGTGGCTTCTATATATTTTTTTTAAGGTTAACATTATACTTTAAAATAAAAGAGAATGAGCAGTCTTCCAGAAAAATTCCCATACACTGAAAACACAGGATGCTTTTGTCTGGGTGATTGTTTCGTTGGTTAGGAAAAAGAATGAAAAATGAGCTAGTTTGAATAAGATCCAATAAAGTGAACTCACTAAGGGTTATTACTCTTACTGAGTTGCTAGGTATGGAGCCTAGTTTAGCTCTCTGCTCTCCCAATGTTAATTAAATTCATTTTTTGTCATCCTGATGATATGGCAATGTTCCATGTCAAGTTGGGATAAGGCATTGATTTGTCTTGGCAGGTAAAATATTGTAAAACTGCTTCTAGTGGTAAACCTTTTTTTTTTTTTTTTAAATGCATGAATGAATATGTCAGCACAAAACAGTAATGAATCTGTAGACAACAATGGTTGTCATGTGTGTGTACAGAGGCAGCTTCCAGAGTACGCTTGGAGCTGATTAAGGCCATCTCCATGACAGTCCTGCAGGAACTCAAACAGAAAGCTGATGGCGCCTATAAAGACATGACTGACTGGCTGGGAGCTCGCTTCCTCAAAGAGATGGAAAGGTACTTACCTCTACAAATCCTTTGTGAAGTGGTGATATGCTTTATCCCAATGTTGCTTCCTCAAAGAGATGGAAAGGTACTTACCTCTACAAATCCTTTGTGAAGTGGTGATATGCTTTATCCCAATATTGTGTTCCTCAAAGAATGGAAAGGTACTTACCTCTACAAATCCTTTATGAAGTGGTGATATGCTTTATCCCAATATTGTTTCCTCAAAGAATGGAAAGGTACTTACCTCCACCAGAAATCCTTTGTGAAATGGTGGTATGCTTTATCCCAGTATCGCTTCCTCAAAGAGATGGAAAGGTACTTACCTCCACAATCCTTTGTGAAATGCTGGTATGTTTGATCCCAATAATGACAAGAAGAATCTCTCCAAAATAGG
>JADBJO010000412.1:139680-152180 GCA_016801955.1 Conus betulinus
AGATTCTGTTTGACGTTTTTGCTGACCACACAGGATATATGGCCAAGCTGGACTACATCAGCATGGTCAGTGAAGGCTGTTTTTTTTTTGTTTGTTTGTTTGTTCACTGTACACGCTAATCCTTGTAGTTTTTCATGTTTTGTCTTGGTCGCAGATGGTTGTTGGCTGTTTCAGTGTAGGCTGTTCTTTTTTTTGTTTTTTTTCTAGATGGTGCCCCTGCCTCCCGATCCCCGTAACCCCACCCCTCAATCTCCCCTCCCAAAAAAGTGAGGGTACATTTAACTGGATGAATAATACACATCGAAAATATAAAAAAAATGAGAAAAAGGAATAAAAAGAAAATAAGGACTTTTTAGCAAAGCATACCACAATTTTAAGTCTACGAAATCCTCTGCTTTAAACAAACCCCCCCCCCCTTTGATGTTTCAGGCACTGATAAAATTTCTCTGAGTGCATGGCACAAGACTTTGGTGGTCCTAGGAAATAGTCTCTGCCCAAGGTCAACTTACAGGGCCAGGTATAATGACTGATTTGTGATACAAATACTGCAGAAAGTTGGAGAGTGAACTGTTAAAGACAAATGGAAGTTATGAAATCTACAAATTACAAAAGAGCGCAGTCTGTAAGCAATGTCATGGTGAGAGCCAGTCAAATTGTGCAGAACTAAATGTGGACAAGTTTGTTCAAAAAGAAGCTGCCATTTTTGCCTTGCTTTTTGGGACAAGTGAGATATTTTCCAGCTGTCGTTTCCTTTCAGTTCCAGCTTCAGACCAGCATTTCTTATTGCCTGATTCCAGATCATGTGTATACTGCAGATAATTTGACAGTATGATCAACAATGATAGGGCAGCTCTGTCATTGCCAACGCCTAAATTGTATGCAATAGTTGAGGTTTGCATTAGGTTTTGTCACTTTCAAACAAAAGTTGAATGCATGATATGTATGTGCATAGGACTAAGGTGCATGGTGGACAGAAATGCTTTGACAGGGAAGCTGAAAATGACTGTAGATGGTGTGTAAGTCAGAGCTGGCCTGCACATGCCAAATTTGATCTTGTCATTAATAGGCCAGTAGGGAAACTCATAATATAAGGCACCTTTGTCAGTGTTTGGTTCATCATCTGAAAAATGTAAACAACAGTACCTCAAGTCATGGACTCTTACATTTAATTTCAAAGCTGCAATGATTTGTCTGTTCACAGTTGTTATACTTCAGTGCAGTCCCCAATTCCCATGAAGGTTTTCTGCGAGCGTTGAGCGTAGCATCCAACTGCCACATGCCACGTCTGCAGAAAATCTCTGCCGTCTTCCACCACTGCCGCTCAAAGCCATCCAGATCGGGCCACCAGTGCTGCAGACAGGTACAGCCTTTGTCGCTTTTACCCAGCACTGTGTTCAGCGACGTTGTATATTTGCAGATCAGAAGTTCCAACGATCATATTCAGTTTTGTTTCGCAGAAGGTGCGTCTTGCGGACATTTTATATCGTCGGTTTCAAAGGGAGGTGACTGTGGATGGAAACTAAAACAAACTTGAAAGAAAAATTACTGTTCTGCTGAAGGGAAAAGACAAATTGCAAGACAAAGCATCATGCATTTTGACTTTGTTAGTCTTCTTCAGGCATGACAAACAACATTCAAGACAATGAAAATGAAGAACAAACAATCACTTATCTCCTCAAATTGGGGGCAAAAATCTTGTCTTGGAATTTGTTTGTCTTGCCTAAAGAAAGACCAAAGAGGTTGAAAGGCATCATGTTTTGTCTTATAATTTGTTTGACTTTTGTTTGGCAGAATCAAAATTTTTCGTTTTAAGTTTACTTCATACAGTCTGTGGGTTGTTTGTTTCCTCACTTGCACAGATGTGTAAGAATGCATTAAAATGACTTTTAAAACGGTTAAATGTTCCTCTTGATGCTGCAAAGTGTGTTGTAGCTTTTTTCACAGACTTGCTGCTTAAGATTGCTACAGTGTGATAACTGGTAACACAGGGTAATAGTGTCTGTCTTCAGTATTGCAACAGTGTAATGACTGTACAACACGGGGTAATAGTGTCTGTCTTCAGTATTGCAACAGTGTGATGACTGACAGCACAAGGTAACAGTGTCTGTCCTCAGTATTGTTAGTGTGATGTCTCACAACACAGGGTAACAGTGTCTATCTTCAGTACTGCTTCAGTGTGATGACTGACAGCACAGGGTAATAGCGTCTGTCTTCAGTATTGCTGTAGTATGATGACTGACAACACAGGGTAATAGTGTCTGTCCTCAGTATTGCTACAGTGTGATGACTGACAGCACAGGGTAACAGTGTCTGTCTTCGATACTGCTACAGTGTTATGACTGACAGCACAGGGTAACAGTGTCTGTCTTCGATACTGCTACAGTGTTATGACTGACAGCACAGGTAACAGTGTCTGTCTTGAGTATTACTACAGTGTGATGACTGACGACACAGGGTAACAGCGTCTGTCCTCAGTATTGCTACAGTGTGATGACTGACAGCACAGGGTAACAGTGTCTGTCTTCGATACTGCTACAGTGTTATGACTGACAGCACAGGGTAACAGCGTCTGTCCTCAGTATTGCTACTGTGTGATGACTGACAACACAGGGTAACAGTGTCTGTCCTCAGTATTGCTACAGTGTGATGACTGACAACACAGGGTAACAGTGTCTGTCCTCACTGACAACACAGGGTAACAGTGTCTGTCCTCACTGACAACACAGGGTAACAGCGTCTGTCCTCAGTATTGCTACAGTGTGATGACTGACAGCATGAAGTAACGGTGTCTGTTTGTTGGCAGCATCATCCCCGAGTCCAGTGAGGAAGAGAGGGAGGACAAGGGGCCGGTGGAGCCCCCCATGACCGTGGACAATATCCCCCCTGAAGCTGTGGATGCCACTGTGCCTTTGGACGCCTTGTTCAGGGTACTGGGCTCCCCTGTCGTTCTTGTCAGCATGATTATACATGTGGTAGAACTACTGACTGTTTAGCATGCCCTTTGTAATGTCAAATGTACAAGGTGTGTACAAGATCGGCGTAAACAAGCAGCTAGCAAAGTATGTATAGATTAGAATTATTTGAACTAAAACTCATACACACACACACACATGCACACACACCACCACCACCATCACTACATACGCAGGACTAGCAAAAGCAGAATAGAAACATTTTGTCACTTTCCGACAGGAGATCGAATACCTGTCATGAATATTGTAAAGAGACAGTTTCACAACATTGTTGTTGCTGTGCTTACATTTTCAGATGGGTTTAATGACTAAGTTTTCTTTTTCTTTTCTCTCTCTTTTTCCTTTTTTTTCTTAGGGGAGTGAAGGGTGGGTGTTACTATTTTGTGTGAATTTTTTTTTTTAGTTCTCTTCATTTTTCAAGTAATGATCCATCTGTTAAGAATGTTGATGTTGGTCACTGACCATTTTCTGCTAATCCTGTTCAGGTTTTCCACCACAGTGAAATATCAGTGGAGACAGTCATCGTTTCAGCGTATCGGTTGATCCTGAGGACATTACTTCAAAGGTAAACTGTCTACCCCTTCGGATCTTCCCACAATCATTGCCCATTGCTTCATAGAAGGCAGGTCACCATCGCAGTGGAGCTGACAACAGAACAGTTTTTGTATTGTGCCGCAGTGAACTGGTGGGTAATGCTTAGGGCTGGAAAGGAGGGAATGCCAGGGTTGTGGCTGGACTCGCGAATGGAACTGCACTCTAAGAAGGCCTCAAGTGCCGCTCTTCTTGCTAGGATTTTGTGAGGAGTATACATCCAGTGCATCTGGAAGAACCCATAATAATGAAGGGAGAATTCCTTGTTCAAATTTTGCCCATACACATGCATGCACACACACACATGCACTTGCATGTATGCACCCATGCAGGCACACATGCCCACACACACGCATACATACCCACAGGTGCATGCATGCACATGCACACGCGCACACACACACACACACACACACACACACTTTTGTAGAATCATGACACATGATGTAGAATCATGACATTTTTGTCCATCATTCTTTACAAGACACAGATCCAGTACCTTCCTTTACACATTTCTGACTGCAACCTACAATTTACTGGTTGGACAGAATCATAAATGTGGACTACAATTGGCAAAGTCCCTGTTGTAACCGCTTCTGTAAGTTTTAGCTGGGGCTGGGGACAACGGAAAGTAGAACTTTGCTGCACAAGCGTTTCAGAGGGAAAGCATTGTCTACACTGTTCATTTAAAATAATGGCCAAGCAAAGTCTTTTTCACTTCTAAACAAGTACTTGATGAAATCTTCATGGACGAACACAGTGCTGATGCAGCTGAAGAATCAAGCAATGAGTCACGAGGATGGAGATACCCATTTCACTGTTTGTGAACAGTATGAAAACTAATAGTCAAAACATCCGAGGGTGAATACTCTGATGAGCATTGTCAAATTGTGGGGACAGGTTGAGTCACTAGACCACTCCTATCTTATATGTGGACTGACAGGAACACTAATATTCCCCCAGATGAACCCGAGTTTAAGGCAGGCTCTGACATTTCAAGCAAATTTATTCAGAAATAAGCATGCGAGAGGATTTTATATGAAGAACACGTAGCATTCAATGTGACAGTCAATGTTATGAAACTAAGCAACAGAAAACTTTTGTCTGGTTGTTCACTTTTAGGACAAACTGGCGGCCGTCTATACAGAGCTGGGTGACGACAGTCTGAAACCCTGTGCCTTACAAAGTTCTGATTGAGCACCCCCTCATCCAGGACATTGTGGTGGCCTGCAAGACCTTCAAGGCACTGGTGAGTCCATTACCTTCACCGCATGTCACATTAATGGCTAAACATGCTAAGAAAAGAAGGTAAATGTTCAATTTTGTTTTCTAATCAAGTGTTCTCTGTTTTTTCAAAATAATTGTATGAAATGGAGCAATACACAGATACATGAAACCATTTCAGTTGTAGTCTTTTTGACATGATTTTTGAAGGCAAAGGAAGTTGGAATAAATGATAGGAGTGCATACATGTGAATATCAACATGATTTATTGTGGGAAGGGGGAAAAGACAAGAAGAAAAAGACAAAAGAGAGGAAAAACAGTACGACTGTAACAAAATGAAAGATCAGTGGCAAAGACTTTGCAATTTAGGAGTTCATATGTTCAGTTCCCATCCAAGGGTTTTGTGGCAATTTCCACCCCTGGCTGGTTCCTAGTATAGAATGTGCTATATGGGTTCTGAGGGAAGAACTGAACCACACAGTCGACTTTCATCATCCACTCAGTGAGTGCATCTTTTAGTGTGTTGCTGCAATTTCCTGATCAACACTGCAGGTGTCTGTATCTCCCTGACCTGGTTAATTCCAGGCTGAAGTATGAGAAGAAGCATAGAGTGCAGCCCAATCTTGTAGTCTCCTACCAGAATGCAGTTTAACAGTGTCATCTTCATCATCGTCATCATTATTGATGGTCATTAACAAAAATCTCAAATTCTGTGGCCTTTCATGCCCAGTTCTCATGGTGAGGTCAGTTTTTTACTTTTTCCTCACATCCATGCCCTTGGCAGTTTCACATCAAAGTTGTTTGTATCAGCAAGATATGGGCACTGTTGTTGGATGAATGTGGTCACCCCTCCAGAGATGAATGGTCATTCGGCACTGGCTCACAGACCAAGTAACCATTGTCATTAGAAGGTACCCCTGTATATCCTGCATCAGAACAGTAACTCAGTATTGATTATTCCGTGTATATTGCCATGCTGGGCCTGCAGTAGAACACTACTGGGTGTGGTTGTGTGTGGGGAGCTGGAATGAGCAGCACGTGGGGTGAATACGATCAGGATATATGGAAGAAGAGACAGAAGCAAGGAATAGTCTGAACACCTCAGTTGTTGTGTGTGTGTTTTTCAGGACCTTAAGGCCATTCTGTCCAACACCTCTGAGAATGCCGAGCTGAACAGCCTGAAGACAATGGACTAAGCCAACTGAAAGGGAGGACTGAACAGAACAAAGAACTGTGATGTTAACACTACTGTTCTCATTACCACATGAAGGGCAGAGAGGCACATTGTTTCTGCCGAGATCTTTCCGTTCCAGCAAGACTCTGAAAAGAGAAATATTTCTGTAAAAACTATCATGTGACTTTTGTCTTGCAATAATATTTTGTCTTGTTTTTCTGTTAGCGACACATGTTTATAGTTAATGACTGTAAAAAAAATGGTTATTTTTGAAAATAAATTATAACTATTTGTTAATTGCCACTGTTTTTTATCACAATTCAATATTTTGGAAGAAAAACTTCGCATACTTGCATTTTGTCAGAAGATAAAAAGGAGACTGGATATTTGGGTGTATCTATTATTTTTGGTGGCGTTTGTTACAGGTGGATTAGATAGGGAGGTAAGAAGCATAGTGTGGGTTATAGAGGCCGAGTAATACCATTACTTCTTACAAACATGATCAACATCATACATGATACTGTTGCTTCTATCACAAAAGAAGTCATCTTTCATAATTCCGGTCCACCACATTTCATCTAAAACTTCTTCTTTCAGCACAAACGGCAAAATGTTATCCCAATAATACACCTTTCAAATTTAAGTGTGATTGTAACTGAAGTATTGT
Source organism: Conus betulinus (assembly GCA_016801955.1). Lineage (NCBI taxonomy): Eukaryota > Metazoa > Mollusca > Gastropoda > Neogastropoda > Conidae > Conus > Conus betulinus. Next base: position 146,310 of record JADBJO010000412.1, read on the forward strand.
TTACATGTTTCCAGATTTACACCATCTGGAAAATGCATATAATGCTGTCAGTACAGATGGTATAAATAATTTGCTGGCATTTAATTTGGTGGTGTCAACATTTTTTTTAAGATAAAGATGTTGCCAAGAATAAGATGATCTGTGATATTACAAATGTCAAGGTGTTGACTTTTACGAACCAGTCAATAAACATTCACTGCAATGACAAGTCTTTATGCTGTTGGTAATTTGACAGACAGTATTTATGTTGATCAGGCACTACAGACTAACTGGGGAAAATCAGTCCAGTTTCCTGCTGCTGCCCATATTTTGAATGTGTATTGTTGTCAAGTGGACTGCTCATTATGGTGCGGCACAGAGAAAAAAATCTGGTCTCTTTATCTACAGTGACAATAGGAGTCATGCCTGTTCAAAAAGCAACTACCCAGACTGAATATACACCCAAAGGATTTTGGATTTGGAGTGGTAAATGAGAATAATCTGCCCAACACATTGCTTTAGAAACCATCTGTTAACAGATTTTAAAATAAAAAAAGAAAGAAAGAAAAAGCCAGACGAATTGTTCCATGAACTATCTGACAAAAACACCTAAAAAATAGCGTTGACAGATTATTAGGCAACTACCTGTAACAACACTATTTTCCATAGACATATGCAAACAAGAGGCTCCATGTGACAAGAAGGAATCAGATGACCGTGTTAAGGACAGGCCTCAGAGCTGCGCACTACCAGGTGTAGGACCCAGCAGCAAGCCTATGAAGCAGGAGAATACACCAGTAGCTGATTTGATGTTTCCCCTCAACCCTCAATCCCTACCTCCTCTCACCCCTCCCACAATGGTATCATTGTTCTCCACCCCCATCCCCCTCCTCTCTTATGTTCCCCTTCTCTTTCTTTTCGCATCATGGCTCCATGTTCATTAACACTCCCCTCCCCCTCCTTTTTTCCCCACCATATTTGGTGCACTAAAAATGCTACTGTCTAACAAGGAAATGATTCAGTTTTGATCTGCTGAATAATTTAATGAGTCAACATGCCAAATTTGGAATCAAACGAAAACCTTGGATTTGTATGAGGAGCGAAAACACAGGCATATAGAACATAGTTTGCGTTAGTTTATGCATCAAATGCTATGTTTGTAATCACCTGCTGTATCCTAGGACAAGCTGTGTATGGCTGTGAACAGAGAGCTGGAATGAAGAAAAGGGTAATAACATCAGTGTTGTTGGAAAACGAGATTGAACCACCCCCCCCCCCAAAAAAAAAAAAAAAAAAAAATCCAATTTTTTGTGACCCTTTCAGCTTTGCTCTTTAGTCCATGGTGGTGGAAGTTGGAGTCAGAGTTGTCAGTATCAGCAGGTACATGCTGGCTATCACTGGATGGATGTGGTGACATCTGCAGCGGTACACCAGTGTTGACTCGGTAACTAAGCGATTATTGTTGTCGGTGAGGTGTTTAGTAAATGATGATGTGCTGCATATGTTGGATCAGAACAGGCACCGCTGGCCACCACCATTGTGCCTTTCAAGTTGCATGGTTGGCAATTGCATGGTGTTTCTCTGGTGGCACATGTGCACATTCACCACACTCGTATACAATGATAATAATGACACAGCCAATGTTAGGTAGGTACCCAAATCTAACCAGTGCGTTGGGCTAATGCAAAAGGTCAAACTCCTGCTAAGTCATTGCTATGAGACCCTCATCTTAAATTCTCTCATCTTGGTCATTAATTCATTTATCCATCAGCTTTAAATCATGCCCAGTGTGGTCATGAAACAGCAGATGTGGCGTAGTGTGTGAACTAGTCCACACATAGTGACACCTCCCTGATGAAACTGAAAATGAAAACTTTTCTGTGGGCTGAGTAATGACCACTAGATGCGACTTGCTCCCTGTAGATTGCAATGTGAAGGCTCTGACAGGATAACAGTGGGTGTCGCTGAATAATAGGTAGATGAATAGACCAGTATGGGGTAATGCCCCTTGGAAATGGATAGGGGAAGGGGATGGTCTTTGACAAAAGGGGAGGGCAGGGGGATTCTGGAGCGGAGGGGGTCGAAATAAATTTGGGAGTTAAATGGACACAAACACCTCAATTTTTTCATAAATATAAAGAATCTGAAAACTCTTATTAAACATGTATACCAGCCAGATATTTTGATACTGCTCTTGTAAAAAGAAATTGAAATCCTTTATTGAACATGTATATATATAGGCCACATATTTTTCATCTTTAATTGCTCCAATAAAAATGGTAGAAGTTCTTTTCAGATTTGATGATAAAGATATACTCAACTGCCAAATCTAAAAGGCTTAATTCTATTGATAAATTGGTAACAACAAATCATTACCTTCATGGAAGTGAGTACACGAATACTAAAATGTCTTATTTAATTAAGCATCACTCTAAAGTTTAATCGCAATCACTGTCAGATCCAAGAAGTTTTAATAGAATTTAACATACATGTATTACTAATTTCAATTAAAAATCATTGTTCTTTAGTAAATATCAAAGAAGAATGTGAACGTGGCTAACTGCCTTAAAAAAATCCGGTTGAAATGACAGAAAACAAACCCAACATCAAGTTCATCAGAAGGCTTGTCCTGAACAATTATATTAGCCACCTGTAAATAACTCTGATTCAACACATTTTGGTAGTCATATTATATTCAAATGTGTCAAAACGCATTTTCAATTACACTTTCTTTCTAAACTAATAAAATAAAAAATAAAAGACATATAAAGGCAGAATTTTTCCTGGCCAGTTGCAAAGATATGTGAATTATTTTTCACCAACTTAAAAATTCAGGCACACATGAAATATTTCAGGTGTAGTATTTGCATACTAAATAGCCTTTCAAATTAAAAACAGCCGTGAACTTAAAACAGCAAACATGTTTCTTTTTCATTTCTTTGATTGCTCCTCTGCATCCATTATGGTTCTAGTTCTGCCAGTTCATATATCTGGGAGGAAAAGAAAAACAAAACAAGTACACATCATCATGGTTGCTTGAAAAACATGGATGAAATAGAAACAAAGTCTAAGGATGCATGATATAAACAACATGATGGTGGTATAATCTGTATTTCCAGTAATGTCTGTTCATACGTGAATTGCAGATAAATGTATGAAAGAAAAGATAAAGAAATATCCTTGTTGCGAAAGCTCCTATAAACCATCTTGGCATGTCGACCTTCAGTCAACCTTCAGCCGGCTGGCATCATTGCACCAGAACTACAAACTGCAAATAAATACCATCCATCAGTAAAGTACAGCAGCTGAACAGAAGATTGATTCCAGATGAACATCTGCTGTCTGTAAAGTACTACAGTTGGACAGAAGGCTGACCGCATTGAACATCTACCGTCTGTAAAGTACTGCAGCTGGACAGAAGGCTGACTGTCAATGAACATCTGCTGTCTGTAAAGTACTGCAGTTGGACACAAAGGTGACTGCCAATGAACATCTGCTGTCTGTAAAGTACTGCAGTTGGATAAAAGCTGACTGCCAATGAATACCTGCTGTCTTTAAAGTAACTGCCACTGCACTCATGGCAGTTGATTACATGTAGAGAAAAACAGTCTTGCCACCTTTACAAACAACACTGTTCAAATGACAGGAGTTGAACAAAACATCAAGTACAAAACAACAGTGGCAACAAGAAAATCAAAGGAAGGTATGATATTTGCAAAGAGGGGATTCATAAGTGCGTCCTTCCAGAACGCCACTACCGTAGCTCTGAAAAGCACGCACATGACTTGAACCAAGATCAACTTCAATTGGTGAAACGTTTCCACACGTACAAAGAATTTCTTTTCTTTTGACGACTGGTATCGGGAAGTTGCACCGTCCATTACTAATAAGAGAGAGAGAGAGAGAGAGAGAGAGAGAGAGAGAGAGAGAGAGAATTTCAATTTTGAAAAATCATTCTAATGGTTTATTAGAAAACACTACCTAATTACATCCCTAAGAGTACAACACCTTCTACACGTCACAATGAGTAGGCATGAATAGTTTCAATCTACTTTGAGTGAAAATGCATCACAATAAAACGCAGGATACATAGCTGTTTTGTTATGTTGTATATGTTATTCTGGAATGAAACACTATTTCATAACTTCCGTTTGACACAGGCAAACAAATGAGAAGGCGGGGTTGCAGTATGGTGGGATGGGAAGTTAAAGTGTGTGTGTGTGTGTGTGTGTGTGTGTGTGTGTCTGTGTATGTGTTTGGACTTACCTGTATTTGCGTCTGTACGTCTGCGTTTCTAACAGTCCAAGCTGACAGCAATAATGATGTATACTAGATGTCTTTTTATCGGAACCACCCATCTTGGCCCTTCATCTTTCAAAAACTGCAGCAGAATAAGTTTTCTTGTCATGGAGATGAAAGAACAAAAAACAACCCCCCCCCCCCCCCTCGACTCCGTGGTCAAAGAGAACTGTGCTCTGTTTCCCTTATCAGTGTCTTACCTTTCTGTTCTCTGGCCCCAAAGCATGTGTCCTCAACAGTCTTGTCTTGTATTCAGAAGAAGAGTGGTAGAAGTAATTCCCTTTGATTTTCACCTACACTTTGAGATTCTCGTTCGTCTGCAATAAAGCAAACAATTTTAAGGTCAGTCTACGTGGGTTTCTCTCTTTTGTCCATTAACACCTCTTTGACAACTCGTTTTCAAATCGGGGTGTTCAGTTAGTATTGATATATTCGGGTGTGCGTGCACACACACACACACGCACACGCACGCGCGCGCGCGCGCGTGCGCGCACTCACTCACATGCACATGTACACACACCTGCACTACACACACACACACACATGCACATGCAAAGAAAAGCAGATGGCAGAAGCACAGTCACATCACAAAGCAAGCTTATGCTGGCGTCTTGAAAATCTGTTTGATGCGGATTGCCAGATAAGCACATACCATAATCAATACTCAAGGTTGGAGCCAATTCTAGTTTGATTCGAAGGATTAGATTTTGAATTTGTTCCCCTTAACCGGAAAAAAAAATAGAGAATGGTCTGTATGTTCTTTTGAGAAAGATACCTTGCTTCACAGCAGGTTTCCTCCTTAACCAAAAGAAAACCATAACATTAGGAGCAACTGTATCCCACAGCATCACAGAATATGCACGTCAACAGAAACTGACGAACATTCGTGAAAGGTAACAATACTTACATGTTCCTCCATGTGCACGTTATCATCTGACTCTCCACTCAGGGTTTTTAAAACAGACATGATCACAACGACCCCCATCTTCATCCTCACTGTCCGAGAATTCTGCATCATGAGCAATGTGGCGGTCTCTGTCCTCGGCTGGATAACAAAGAAAGAAACAGAACAAGAATCTGACTTTGTGTTACAGCTTACAGCTTCACCCCCCCCTCCCCCCCCCCCCCCCCCCCCCCCCCCCCCCCTTCTTCCTCATCCTCCACATCTACTGCAACAACAAGAGTTAGGTTGTTCGATATAAAGATGTGCACTGTTTAAGCTGGAGGCTATACACATTTTAGTTTTGGCATACAGTACATGATGCTATAGGTGGGAGGCATGGTGAATAGTGCTGTAGCCGGGACTTTGATAGGAATACTATTTGAACCCCTTTTAGCCTGGCGAGCCATGTAACTTATGATGAGGTGGAAAGCAGACGTGGTGAATAGTGCCGGAGCTGAAACTGGAAAGGTTACTATTTAACCCCTTGTCAGCCCGGCGTGCAACATAAATCATGATGCGGTGGAAAGGGGGCATGATAGAGAAGCCTTTAGCTGGAATTGGAAGGAAACGATTTCGATCTAAACCTACGTACAATAGACGCCGCTGTGGAAAGGGGGTCCGGTGAATAATGCTCTCCAATAGGAAGCAAG
>JADBJO010000412.1:157180-164680 GCA_016801955.1 Conus betulinus
GGTAGAAGTGATATTCAAATACTGCCATCTGATCTACAGATGGAAGTTTTTAATTTCTTCTTGTACGGTACGAGACAAGCTTGACTGACTTCAATGTCTAACAAAACAAACAAACAAAAACCCTGCATAATTAAAATCCTGAACTTCATAAATCATAAATACCAAGGACGATTTATCCCTGTTACAGCAGCCACTCTGCCTCAGTAGTTGGCATTGCAGATTCCCGGCTGGAAGGTCGTGGGTTTGATTTTCCTATTACAGCCTTTTGTTTGTTGGATTGATTTTCCTATTACAGCTTTTGTTTGTTGGATTGATTTTCCTATTACAGCCTTTTGTTTGTTGGATTGATTTTCCTATTACAGCCATTTGTCAGCTATCCACAGCTGAGTTTGGTGTGGGCTTACCTGGGAAGACTGTAATCACACAATCGAGTTTCATCCATTTAGTGGATGCGTCTTGAAGAGAGTTGCTCAAATTTCCTGACCAATACTGCAGGTGTCTGCATCTCTTGGGATGTTCTCGAACCTGCTTCACGCTGGGATATGTTAGGAAAGTAGGCATAGGGTTCAGCCCCCGTCATGCAGCCTCAGATCTGATTGGGACTCCACATCATCATTGTCATCATCTTCGTCCTATTAATCCTACCATCTACCGCCTTCGCACAGGACACTGCGGCCTCCCAGCACACCTGAAGAGGATTGCAGTGGCAGCCACATCCCTATGTGACTGTGGCCAGGCTGACCAGACCCCATCCCATATTCTCCAAGACTGCCCCCTGTACGAGGAGACGAGGCAGCAGTCCTGGCCCGGGGGTGCAGACCTCAACACCAGGCTCTGGGGAACGGCAGCCGATCTTCGCCGGACGTCCGATTTTGTGGCATCCCTCGGACTTAGACCTTAACTGCGTAGCTGTCGAACGCGAAAGAAAAGAAAGAAAAAAAGTCCTATTAATCAGCATCAAAGAGGTTTCAGATTCTGTGGCCCTTCACGCTATGCTCAGTTTTGATTTCCTCTCCGCGTCTGTGCCATCGGTGAGTTCATGTTGAAGTCTCCGTTCATGGCAAGTTCATTCGTGGGGACTATCACTGGGCGGACGTTCTCCAGATCGGGTAGCCCACCCACGTGGCTAAGTGTCTAAGCAATTATTGTCGTCGTTACGAGGCTAAGCAGGTGGTGTTCTGCACATGTTAATTTGGAACAGGCACTACTGTAAGCCAGTCACACGACTCGGCAGCAGTGCATTGTCACTATGTTGGACTGATACATGATAGTTTGACGGCTCCCTGTGGATTGCCTTCGGCAGGACTACGACGGGACAGGCCTCAGTGTGGTTGTGGACGGGGAGCCGGAAATGAGTGGCATAGGTGTAAAGCCACTGAAGTAGCATGAAGAGGAGACAGAAAACAATGGAAAGAAAGGAAAAGAAAGAATGAAAAGGAAATCAACATAATCACGATGATCCAGACAGGGTTACAGTAACAATGAAGAGCACGATACATGCAGGATCTCAAGAAACAATCGCAATAAATCAACACACTCAAATAGCACTCAAAAATACGCATGCCTACGCAAATATTTCCAGTGACATAATCCCATCTCCTTCCCAACCCTCTTTCCCTTTCCAACCCCTCTCTCCTCGATCCCTTCTCCCACAGTTCTCTCACCCGCTCTCCAATCTCTGACAACTCACCATCCGACAAATCCATCCCCCCACAGTAGTGGCTGTCTCATAGGTCCAGCAGCGGGCCACGTTCTTGGTGTTGTAGCCCCCTCCGCCCAGCAGCAACAGCGGCAGGTTCCACTTCATCATGAACTCCACGCACTTGGCGTGGCCTCTCACGTCAGGTTGAAGACACCAAGGGGGTCATGGGCCAGGGAGTCGGCCCCGCACTGCATCACCACCACACTGGGCTGGTAGCTCTCCATCACCTTTGTCATCACCTGCATGACACATCACATATGTTATCACCTGCATCATCATATATTATCACCTGCATCATCATAATATATTATCACCTCCATCATCATACTGCATCATCATATATTATCACCTCCATCATCATATATTATCACACCTCCATCATCATATATTATCACCTGTATCATCATATATTATCACCTCCATCATCATATATTATCACCTGCATCATCGTACAATATCAACTACATCATCATGTTGTCATAGGGTGCATACAGATGTAAATTAACATCGTCTGTGCGTATAGCCACAAAACCTGAAGTCATGGTCCATGCCTGAACAAAAAGCATTGACGAACGGAAACTGGGCATTTTCGAAGCCTGGTGTAGACCCGACGACATCGAAGAGGCGACATGCAGCGCCTTAAACGGCTTGTTCCCTGCCGTGTGTGTGTTGTAGTGAAGTTGAATAAACACCTATCACCTTCTTGTCCCTGAAATGTTCCACTGAGTGAATGAGCCACCTCCCCCCACCACTCGACCACTGAACTACACGTGGCGTCAACCGTCAGGATTGGAACAAAGAGTGACCCTACAACAACACACACAGCAGGATGGAAGATCAGCAGCCTAACTCCAAATGGAGAGGCACGGGTACCACTTCACAGAAGTGGCAGGATTGCAGCAAAGAACCATCTGCGAACGAGTCACACCAGTACCCGGCAGCAGAGTGGTTTGTACCATGACAGTTTTGGTGAGAATGTGTCTGAGTATATAAAGGGGCACAAAATTGGGAGAAGAAAACCAAAAGATTCCAGTTAAGGGAAGCAAGTAACGGTTAGTTTATTTAGAAAAGCCCACATGGACTTGTTCAAGGTAACAGTTTTGCTATCATCTCATACAAAGAGATATCAATTACCTGTTCACCCATAACAAATCCTGTCAATGATGAATAAACACCTATCACTTTCTAGTCCCTGAACTGCACCATTGAGTGAATGAGCCACTATACTGACTGTACTTTGGGACATGAGGCTAACTTTTAGTCTACTCCCAATGTAAAATTTCTATCATTCATTGCTAATGTTAACCTGTTTGGGTCGGAAGCTAATTTCAACATTAGCAAAAGAACATCTTTGGAAGCAATGGGGACATTGCCTTCAAAAGCAAGGGGTGAGTGTTATAGGGTGCATACAGATGTAAATTAACATCGTCTGTGCGTATAGCCACAAAACCGGAAGTCGTGGTCCGTGCCTGTACAAAAAAACATTGACTAACGGAAACCGGGCATTTTCGAAGCCTGGCATAGACCCGACGACGACGTCGAAGAGGCGACATGCGCTTGCTTCCAGCTTTGTGTGTTGTAGTGAAGATGAATAAACACCTATCACTTTCTAGTCCCTGAACTGCACCATTGAGTGAATGAGCCACATCCCCCACCACTCGACCACTGACTACAAATATTATCACCTGCATCATCATGTATTATCATTGCATTATAATATACTATCACCTGCCTCATCATATATTATCACTGCATTATTATATATTATCACCTGCATGATCATATATAATCACCTGCCTCATCTCGGTCCTCTCACCTCATCTTTCATAGTCGGATAAAACTGCACAATAAGCTTCTGCGTTATCAGTTTCACACTTTATCATCGTTTTTGTACTCCCAGATCTTATAGAACACAAGTACTTTACAATGGGAACGAAAAATGTCTGTGTCTGTGTGTCTGTCTGTGGCCAAAATGTGCTCCACTCGCTCTAGACGAAACTTCTGGGCCGATCTTTCTGAAAATATGTAGGTATGTTCATTATGGATCACGAATGATACCCGTAGTTTTGTTGTACCAGAATAGCCGTTACTAACGGCTATAACGGCACAAAACGGTTTTTCTTCTTTATGGAATATCACCGTGACGAAATGCATTATGACACAGTTTGATTGTGATGTTAAATACATTATGACGCATGTTTGATTGTGACGATTTTCATGGAGACAAACTGGCAGTACGTTTGTATGCTTTGCATCTTGTTTTCATTCGAGGAGATTTAAGCTTATGGAAACTGGTTTTTGTCTTGATTACCTTGATTATTCTTAAAAATAAATCCCAGATCAACACCTTACACAACAGAAAGTGACCCACCGTCACTGAACTGCTTTATACTCACCGATTGAAAGATGTCTTCAAAATCGGCGTCATCTATGCCGTCATGTAACGGGAAGTTGAAGGAGTAGTTCTTGCCCTTTCCTGTACCCGTGTCCTGGACAAACAGGAGACTGCATTGATGTCACGACCATTCCTTGAACAACACATTCATCATATATCATCCATTAAAAAGTGTTAGGTTTTTTTTTTTTCTACTGTTGGAAGAAAGTCCTGGGAGAGCTCGACAGCAGATCTTCAGGTTACGGTTAACGTACTTTTTTTCCAGCTATTTTGCCTTTTCGCAGGGCGAGGGTTTGTAATTTATGTGGTTTGAAACTCAGCCTCGGTGAAGTGCTGAACTAACTCGTCTGGCTGCTTTGGTGTTTCGAGTTTCATCTTCCTTGGTGCAAAGGATTGTTGTGTTGCTATGCAGGCTCTTAGGGGAAATCCACCCCCGAGGGTTTATGATTATGTCAGAGACCTCTGGCAGGAGGATTAGAATACACAGATGGATAACAAACTCTTTCAGATCCGTCCAAACCTAAAAGAGTTCCTCTCATCCACGTCTGGTGGTCGCAAAGAAGAAACGGTTCTAAGCCGGCTGCACACCGGCCATTCGTATTTTACTCATTCGTACTTTTGAAAGAGTGAAGAAGCTCCATGGTGCATTCCATGTCATGTGCCACTCATAATGAAACATGTTCTTTTAGAGTGTTGGGACTTGCATGATGCGAGACACAAACATTTTACAGCAGATCCCATGAAAACCTTGTTCAGAGATGTTCCACCTGATACGATCTTTGAATTCTTGACAGAGATTACATTTTTCATCGGATCTGAGGTTTATATAGTGGAAAGATTTTTAACAAAATTTCGGATGGGTTTTTAGAAGATGTATTTTAAAGAGTTGTGTGAATAAATGACTTGTGAGTTGATTTTAACGTGGTGACAGCCCTGATATGGCCCTTTGCGGTCGGCTGGGCTATAAGCAACATTACCTTACCTTGCCTTTCCACCCCTGAGGTCTGCTGAATCAACACAGCTCGTAGCTGCTTTCAAGATGACCACCATTGTCAATACACACAGATTTGGCGAAATTACACAGCCCATCGCTATGCCAACGACCAGACCGATCCTATCTGTTGTACATCGTCTGTGGAGAATCTCGTTCAGAAACCATGGTAATACCTCTTCAGGCATTCCTCAACCTTACTCTGCAACATGATACTTCTCGAGGGCCAGCAGAATCATCTTGTGCGGAACTGATCCATATGAACTTGCTAGAACGAGCCACGCCTTAGCTCTTTCGATTGTTTCCAAAAAATCATGCTGTGTATCAAATAACTCAAGAAAAACAGTGGCAAAGTTATTTCCCAGTGTGTTTAAGACATGTAACACACATATTTTTTGCTCTTGTGGCAAGAAGATCATAAGCTTCCGAAGAAAAAAACCTAAACCTGACAGTGACATAAGCACCAAGATATTTGTGAATATTGACCACTTGCTTTTGCACCTTTCCATACCACCACCATTTTTTTTGGTGAAATGCCGGATTTTCTCCTTTATGGAAACAAAAAATATTACTTTTATCCATATTTACCGTTAACCCCATGTGTTCAGTGAATCATGTGGAATTTTCAGCTGGCTGTGTGGATCAATTGCTGTTTCAGACAGGAGGAGGACTGTACATCATCAGCGAACAACAGAACGAATAGCTCCATGATTTCCTGAGAGAGAGAGAGAGAGAGAGAGAGAGAGAGAGAGAGAGAGAGAGAGAGAGAGACAGACAGACAGACAGAGAGAGACAGAAACAGACGGAAAGACAGACAGAGCTAGAGGAGCACAGGCCACTGCCGGGCAGAGAGTGACTCGGAGGCCAAACGGGCCAAAAGACTCACTCTGAGGGCCCCTGTGCGGGGGAAGAAGTACATCAAGTCGTACTTGTGGAAGGACACGGTCATCACTCGGTCCGAGCTGTAGAAGGCCTCCTCCACGCCGTCCCCGTGATGGACATCGATGTCCACGTACAGCACACGCGAATGGTACCTGCAGACACACCAGCATTCAGTGTGCAGCACACGCGAATGGTACCTGCAAGACACACCAGTATTCAGTGTGCTGGGCACGCGAATGGTACCTGCAAGACAGACCAGTATTCAGTGTGCTGTGCACGTGAATGGTACCTGCAAGACAGACCAGTATTCAGTGTGCTGTGCACGTGAATGGTACCTGCAAGACAGACCAGCATTCAGTGTGCTGTGCATGTGAATGGTACCTGCAAGACACACCAGCATTCAGTGTGCTGTGCACGTGAATGGTACCTGCAAGACAGACCGGCATTCAGTGTGCTGTGCACGTGAATGGTATCTGCAAGACAGACCAGCATTTAGTGTGCTATGCAAATGAAATTTTCCTGCAAGATCAGCGTTTAACGTCCGTCCAGCACACGTGAATGTTTTCTGCAAGGCGGCCCAGCAATCAATGTAGATCACATGCGAATATTTCCTGTAAGACAGACCAGCATTCAGTGTGCAGTACACGTGAATATTTTCTGCAAGAGATCAGTGTTTGATATACAGCACAAGTGAATGTTCTCTGCAAGGCAGACCAGCATCCAATGTAGAGCCCATGACTTTGTGGACGTTTTCTACAAGACAGACCAACGTTCAAAGTGTGGCACGCGTAAATGTTTCCAACAGAACAGAACAGCTCTCAATATACAGCATACGTGAATATTTCCTGCAAGATAGACCAGCCTTAATGTACAGCACACATGAATATTTCCTGCAAGATAGACCAACCTTAATGTACAGCATACGTGAATAATACCTGCGAGATAGACCAACCATTAACGTACAACACATTATGATCGTTTCCTGCAAGACGGACCAGTGTTTCGATGTACCGTATGAGTGATATTTCTTGCAAGACAGACCAGACAGGATTATGTTAGCTTAAAATCACACCAAAACATTTCAAGCCACCAAAATATTACTGTTTCAAGTCACAAAAAAGGCGAACTTGATAAAAAAAAAAAAAAAAGAAAGAAAAAAAACATGCCAACTGAATAATACCTCTAGAATATTCCTCTGTTGCTGTCTACTCCATCAATTTCTCACTACCTGACTGAAGACAACGAACCTGAAATATCTAAAGATCTCAGAGGCAACTCGACCTTCGTTAGTGCCAAAAGAATACATCTCCGCACAAAAAAAAAAGAACAAACACAACAAACAAACAAAAAAAAAAACACGTCATTTGCAGCGCGTCAAAGAAAACGACATCGATTATCAATAAGGGGGGGGGGGGGGGGGGGGGGGGGGGGGGGGGGTGGGGTGTTAGAAACAAAAGAAAAGAACAGAAAAGAGGACATTTTTGGCATAGAATGTCTGGAAGGAAGGGGAATCATTTGAGCGTGTTGGAA
>JADBJO010000412.1:174680-179680 GCA_016801955.1 Conus betulinus
AATAATGAGAATTAAAAAAAAAAAAACGCGGGAGAATATGCTGGGGCAATGTCTTAAAATTTCAATCAATAACCCTTCATAACTGATTAAAGAACTCGCATGTAGGCTGAAGACATGACTGAAAATCTTCCCCACACATCCACAGCAACTCTCAGCACATATCCAAAACTTTGTGAATGTAAGCTATGGTGCACGTTTACATTATTATTTAGGACTCGTGGCATGGTACACCCATGATAATTAGGACCTATGACATAACACATCCATGATATTAGGACCTATGATATAACACATCCATGATAATTAGGACCTATGATATAACACATCCATGATAATTAGGACCTATGACATAACACACCCATGATAATTAGGACCTGTGATATAACACACCCATGATAATTAGGACCTATGACATAACACACCCATGATAATTAGGACCTATGATATAAACACACCCATGATAATTAGGACCTATGAAAAAACACATCCATGATAATTAGGACCTATAATATAACACAACTATAATTTTAGTTAGGGACCAAGATATAGCACACACACCCATAATCCTTAGGGCTAGAGATATGGCACACATAATATTTAGGACTAAACATATGGCACACAGCCATCATACTTAGGACCTAAGACATGGCACACAATCATATTTTTTAGGATCTAAGATATGGCAAACTCCCATAAGATACAGAACCAAAGATATGGCACACTATCATATTTCTTAGGATTTAAGATAAGGCAAAACTCCCATAAGATACAGAACCAAAGATACGGCAAAAACCCATTAGATATTGATATTGAACCAAAGATATGACAAACTCCCACAAGATACAGAACCAAAGATATGGCACACAATCATATCTTTTAGGGTCTAAGGTAACTCCCATAAGATACAGAACCAAAGATATGGCACACAATCATATTTTTTTAGGATTTAAGATATGGCTAACTCCCATAAGATACAGAACAAAAGATATGGCACACAATCAATCATTTTTTTTTAGGATCTAAGATAAGGCAAAACTCCCATAAGATACTGAACCAAAGTTACGGAAAACTCCCATAAGATACCGAATCAAAGTTATAGAAAACTCCCATAAGATACAGAATCAAAGATATGGCAACCCCCCATAAGATACAGAATCAAAGATATGGCACACATCCATGATATTTAAGAGCTGAACAGGAAAAAAAAATCCTATTTATCGTGTCATTCTAGGAGGCAGCAGCAGTAATGTTCTATTTCTAAAATGCACTGATATCACACACACACACACACACACACACACACACACACACACACACACACACACACACAGAGAGAGAGAGAGAGAGAGAGAGAGAGAGAGAGAGAGAGAGAGGTTATTTCCTCAAGGTAGTGAGATATGCATGTTACACACGCTCTTTTCGACGCACCTGGGGGAAGTGGGGGCGGGGGGGGGGGGGGGGGGGGGGGACGAAAACAGCAGCAGCTTCGGCAGCAAAACAACAACAACAACAGCAGCAGAAAGAAAGACAGAAAGAAAAAAAAAGGACAGCACGTCAAAAAAAAAAAAAAAAAAAAAAAAAAAAAAAAAAAAAAAAAAAAAAAGAAAAGAAAAAAAAACGAAAAAAAAACGCCAATCACTTTGGTAGCGGCAACGAAAGAGCGAAATAATATGCCAGTCAACATGCAGATTATTAAAAGAAACAACTGATACTACAAATGCAAACAACTGAAACATCCACACATGTACAAGCGTGTGTGTGTGTGTGTGTGTGTGTGTGTGTGTGTGTGTGTGTGCGCGCGCGCGCGCACGCAGCACACACACACACACACACAACACACACACACACAACACAATAGGGGGGGACGGGGGGGGGCATAGGGGGGGGGGGGGGGGGGGGGGGAGTCCACTGGCCTGAGATTTGGAAAAAAGAATCGTACATTTACGTTTAAAAATAGGAGGAGGAGGAGGAGGAGGAGGAGAGGAGGAGGAGGGGGGAGGGAGGGAGGGAGGGAGGGGAGAGAGAGAGAGAGAGAGAGAGAGGAGATAGAGAGAGAGTCTCAGAGGATTCTTAGAGAGAGAGAGAGAGAGATGAACTGATCTGGTTGTCAGAATACGGTGACAGAGGGGGTGGGGGGGGGGGGGGGGGGGGGGGGGGGAAAGGGGGTTTTTAAAGGGAAAGGGGGGTGGGGTAAGGGGAACTATCCCCCAATAGCCGGTCAGCAGGTGAAATTGGCAACATCAAGTGTGTGGTGTGGGGGGGGGGGTTGGGGGGGGGGGGGGGGAGGTGGAGGTACAGCGCTTGTTTATTCAGTAATGATGTGGTAAAAAGTCAGCTAGCCTGCGGTGTGGTGCCTAATGAAGGTCATTGCGTCCACCGAGGAATGTTCGTACACATGCTAGTGTTTACTCTCTAATGCTAATGTTTGCCGTGGTAGAGCAGCGCTTCGACTACTTCACTTGGTCAGTTTCTGTCATTTGAAAAACTGTTCACGCTCGGAAAGTTCGCTTCTGATCCAAATTACATACTGAAGATCGTGTGTACTGAATTTCAGGTTCATGCAAGCAACCGTTTAGACGACACGCTGTCACACACAAAAAAAAAATCACCATATATGTGTCGAGGACGGAATTTATGCAGAAGATTCAAGATGTTGCTCAAACTCATTGTAAACACCAGGAATTTGTTTCACACAGGGAAACCAAGGTGGAGACCTACCGCTGGATTCCACTGCTGTAAAGATAGTGAAGCAGTGTCTTTTTTCTTATTTTTCTTTTCTTTTTTTCTGTTTTTCATTTTCTTTAAAACGGAAGAAATTCGTATAGACTGAAGTATCTTGTTTATGTTTTATAGGATTTTGCAACTAACTTTTATTCTTTCCACTTGTTGTTGTTGTTTTTGCTTGAAATGTAGCTATTTTTGCTTCAAAAATTCACTATAGAAATTTTTTTTCCACATGTCAAGAAAGAACTTTCGTGCAGAGATGAAGTTCTCATGCATCCCAAGGTGAATTTCTAACATCATTGCACTTTTACAAAGCATGCCAGTTAGGACTGCGAATTGTGCCAAACGTTGGCCCTAGATATATCACCGGAATAGTTCAGCCCTCCTGCTTATTAAGAAAGCGGTGGATCTAGAAAGGATTAAATGGGGTGTCCTCTTCAACGGTATTAGCCCAAGATTACTGCGAGAGCTTGCTGTAGAACCAGGCCCGGTTTTCACACTCCTCTACTAGTGCTCCCTGAACAGAGGCATAGTACCAAAGGACTGGAGAGCTGCCAATGTTACCCCAGTCTTCAAGAAAGGTGAGCGCTACCGTACTGCTCATTGCAAACTTGTAGACGAGCTATCGATGGTGTCATCCACGAAGCACCGTAAACCTTGAGGCTGGAAAACAGACTTGTAGACGCTCCGACTATGGACTTTTCCAAGGCGTTGGACAATGTCTGTCACTCCCTCCTGCTCCACAAGATCATTTCCCTTGGTATCACAGGTAAAACACACACTTGGATTAAGAATTTCCCTTGGGTAGACAGTAGTTGGTAGTGGTGGATGGAGCTACTTCCAGTCCTGTCCCTGTGGAGTCTGGAGTTCCCCAAGGTTCTGTTCTTGGGGCTAGCCTATTCCTTCTCTACATCAATGACATGCCGACTGGACTGTCCTCCACTGCTCGTCTCTTTGCTGATGACACTCTGTGCCACAAAACTATCTCCTCCACCAGCGACCAGCAAGCCCTCCAGAAGGATCTCGATCGACTCACAGAGTGGGAGCAGAGATGGCTCATGAGTTTCCATCCAGACAAATGCCAGACACTGCGAGTGAGCCGGAAGAGAAACCCCCCTACCTTCAAAACTACACTCTCCGTGGCCACACCCTTGACACAGTCAGTAAGTCCAAATACCTCGGCGTCACCATCACTTCTGATCTCAGTTGGAGCCCCCACATCTCCAGTGTCTCCAACCGTGCTAACAAGACTCTTGGACTACTGAGACGGAACCTGAAAGCAGGATCCCGGGCGCATTAAGCAGCAAGCCTACCTATCACTAGTCCGCCCAACCCTTGAATACGCCAGCTCTGTGTGGGACCCCTACACAGGGAAGAATATTAAGAAGCTGGAAGCGATCCAACGCCGAGCTGCTCGCTGGGTCATCCATCGACACCGGAAAAACCTCCACTGTACACGATATGCTAGAAACCCTTCAGTGGTCCCCCTCCACACAGAACGAAGGAGAAAGGCGCGACTAGTGAACTTTTACAAATTTCATAACGGAAGCCTCATTATCAAACACATGCCACAAACCCTCTCAGAATCCTTCTCCAACCAAAGGAACTCGACGGTCCCATCCAGCAAACATACCACCTTTCCAACTGCAGAACCCTTCTTCCCCCGGACCATACCCGACTGGAACAGCCTTCCTGCTGAGGTTGCCCTCAGGCCCACCCTGGAGGGCTTCAAATCCCTATTCTGATCCCACAAGCCTCCCCCTGTCCCCCCCTCCCCTCAATCATCCCCCACCCCCACCCCTCTCGGCCCAGCAAACACTATCTCAGGCAACTTCAGCTTCGTGAAAAACCCCTATAGTCTACAGAATCTTCAAAATAATGAAGGCGGTAGTCAAGGAAAGAAAGAAGAACGTACTGAAGAACAATAACATAATTGAAATAATCAACAGGTATCAGAGATATTTAGAAGGGAAAAAATGCTGAACAATTAAGTAGTGGGGGAAAATAAGTGCAGGCTAACAATTCTTCCATCATTATAGAAATGACTTGGCAAAGATTTGAACTTTAAAAAAAAAACGGGGGGGGGGGGGGAGATGAAGATGAAGAAAGTGGGAACATAAAGTTAAGAAATTATATGATAAATATGTAAACCCCTTTCACTAGCGCATGAGAGAATCATCGTAATCCCTCTCGAAGGCAGATCTACTTACATTGCATGCTCCTAGGCCTTTCGTCCGCTGGATCGGACTC
Organism: Conus betulinus; assembly: GCA_016801955.1. Classification (NCBI taxonomy): domain Eukaryota; kingdom Metazoa; phylum Mollusca; class Gastropoda; order Neogastropoda; family Conidae; genus Conus; species Conus betulinus. Next base: position 179,655 of record JADBJO010000412.1, read on the forward strand.
ATCAGGTAGACACGGCTTTGAAGGTA
>JADBJO010000412.1:189680-192180 GCA_016801955.1 Conus betulinus
CCCCCGGCAATTCCTCTCGGTCCCTCCCTCCCTCCCCCCCCCCCCCCCCCTCCTCTCCATTTGCCTTTCTTTGACAATGCATCTTAACACAGACACCGATGTAATCTGTTTCAGGTCAATGTTGTCGGTTTCCTTTTGAAACACATGTGGCAGCATGCAGTTTGAATCCTCCCGGCCCTTCGTTGAATGCAGCTGTTGTTTTTGTTTCTGTCTGTTTTCATCCGTGAGAGCAAATCAACGACAGGGTATCAAAAGGGAATGCTAAACCTTCGCCCAGTCCTTTCTTTCTTTTCTTTCCATCTGTGTACGCAGGCTGATACTCCTGCGGACACTGCCTGTATAGACAGGCAGAGTTTTGTGTGTATGACCGTTTTTTTTTTATCCTGCCATTAAGACAGCCATACTCCATCTTCGGGGAAGGTGCATGCTATGTGTAACGTGTCATCCATACCACCGGCCAAACTGGCCTCTCTCTTCCGAAAGTTAGTGATGGCATTTTACGTGTGTACAAGATGTTGCACGTGCGTTCACACACAGAACCTCGGTTTATAGTCTCATTCGAAGGACTGTATGGGGAATGGAGTCAGAACCAAAGTTAACTCCGAGGGAAAAATCCCCCTGTACCGAAATTCGAACCCGCAACCCCAAGGTCAAGAGTCCGGCGCTCTACCAGCTGAGCTATTCCAGCCCCCGCCCGGGTCCTTTCTGCGCTTGATGTGACTGGCGTTGTCAGATGCAGCTTCAGCAGATTGTCCAGCAAGATGAGAATTTGTGTAAGGTTTTCGCTTGACTAGCTAGGGTAAACAAAAGGATACTTTGCCCCCCCCCCCCCCCCCCCCCCCCCCCCCCCTCCTCCATACGCTAGAGTATTGATAAGCCAATGGCGTGCAATTAGGCGACGTAAATATCAGTATAATACTTCACACAAGTCAGTTTGTTGTCGAGGGACGCAAACAATGCGCGACTGTTCCCCGAGAACTAAAGATTATGTTTTGCCTTTTTAGAACTTTATTAAGTATCACTTGCGAGCGATTTTTCAATGTCATTTGATTTTTTTTTTTTCGGGAGTGGGGGGTGTTAGTTTTATTTGGTTTGGGCCTCGTACTTTATTTTGTTTGCGGATACAATGCAGTTTCTCAATGGTAACCTCCGTTGTTCGATCAAAACAAAAACAAACAAACAAACAAAAATGGGAGAAAGTCTGCGCCCGCGCGCAATTCTTGTTTAAAGAAAGACCAAAGTCTTCGGGAAAAAAAATCTTTGAGGGAAGGGAAATTCATTGGAAAGTGTCTGTACTGGGAGGGAGTCTTAACAGGGTGTGGGGTGTCTTGAAAGCAGGTGTCTAAAATAAAATGGACTTTAAAGGGAAGGAGTCTACTTGAACAAACCTTAACAAAGATCCATTGTGGGGATGAACAAAGCCTAAGAAAGGTCCACTGTGGGGCTTAACAAAACCTAAGAAAGATCCATTGTGGAGTTGAACAAAGCCTAAAAAGGTCCATTGTGGGGCTGAACAAAGCCTAAGAAAAAGTCCAGTGTGGGGATGAACAAAGCATAAGAAAGGTCTTTGTCGGGCCGAACAAAGCCTAAGAAAGGTCCATTGTGGAGTGGAACAAAGCCTGAGAAAGATCCATTGTGGAGGTGAACAAAGCCTAAGAAAGATCCATTGTGGAGGTGAACAAAGCCTAAGAAAAACCCATTGTGGAGGTGAACAAACCTTATTAACAAAGATCCATTGTGGAGGTGAACAAACCTTAACAAAGATCCATTGTGGAGGTGAACAAAGCCTAAGAAAGGTCCATTGTGGAGGGTGAACAAAGCCTAAGAAAGATCCATTGTGGAGGTGAACAAAGCCTAAGAAAGATCCATTGTGGAGGTGAACAAAGCCTGAGAGAGATCCATTGTGGAGGTGAACAAAGCCTGAGAGAGATCCATTGTGGAGGTGAACGTAGCCTTCGGGAGATCGTTTTTGGAGTTGCCCACATACACAAGACGTTGGAGACCTCCAGACACACAACGACAGAGAAACTAGAGAAGAAGTGTCAAGAAGCAGGGCAAAGGAGGGCTGGAGAAAGAGAACGTTGCCTTAGGGGCCTGAAGTGTGGGTCGGTCTCTGGCGCAGAGGAAAGGGCTGCAGAGGGAGGGGAAAAAAACGAAGACGGAAGAAGACTCCACTTCGAGAAGAGTCCCCTCAGAAGACGACTATAGCAACCCACCTGGTGCCAGACGATCAAAGATGTCATCAACATCATTATCATCATCTGATACCTGCGCAGAGGCGACGATGCATTTTCTACTGAGTGACCTGTTGGCGTAATAGATGCAGCACTGTGGTGTGGTGTGTGTGTGAGTGTGTGTGTGTGTGTGTGTGTGTGTGTGTGGGGGGGGGGGGGGGGGGAAGGGCGGTGCGTGCGTGCGTGCGTGCGCGCGCGTGCGTGTGTATGTATGTGTGTGTGTGTGTGTGTGTGTGCGCGCGTGCGTGCGTGCGTGCGTGCGTGCG
>JADBJO010000412.1:199680-282180 GCA_016801955.1 Conus betulinus
GTGCAACAAAGCTGTTAAAAGAATGCAAATATAAATTTTATGCAGAAAGATTACAATATTTGAATCTACATACACTAAAAGGCAGAAGGACAAGAGGTGATCTTACACAGACTTGCAAAATATTTAATGGATTTGATGATTTTTGTGTTGACTCACTCTTTTCTCTTTCACAACATAATATCACAAGAAATGCAGAAGGAAAGATATTTATTCAGCACTGCCGTACTAACAGAAGAAAATTTTTCCTTTCACACAGAGTAGCCCCTTTATGGAATGAACTCCCTACTAACGTAAAATTTGCAGAAGACACTAACAAGTTCAAGAATCTTTTGGATGTAATTCCAAAGTATAGGGAACTTTTCAACCATTTTGATGATTAAAAAATGCCATATTAAGCATAGTGTAAAAAAATGACAATTGCGTATTCAACACCTACACTTTTAACAAAAAGTATTTGACAAAGAGGGGACATACATAGGCTGCGAGGCCTAAGCTTTTGAGCCAGTCCCTATTACTACTACTACTACTACCACTTTACAGAAACAAAATATTTCACTTTTCACCTTTTGTTAGTTGACAGAAGCAGCTATTGTTTCAACCATTTAGTATATAACGATGATTAGTAAAATCAATATAGGATTAGCACAAGGTTCTCTCTTCCCAGTTTTATGCAAGTTTTTACACAAAAAGCCTTGCTGACACTAGTAGGTAATGGTCTGATACCTGGATTTAACTATCCCCCCATCCTCTTGAGCCACTTCTGTCAAATAAAGAATGTTCCCAATGCTTAACACTACCAATGAATCACAAGATCACAGATGAGATATAACCGTAATATTGTATAACAGAGAGCTCAGCACTTTATTCATTACTTTAGATCTTATGTCTATGATCAGTTATAACCATATTACATAACAGTGAGCTCAGCACTTAATTCATTACTTTTGGGAAATTGATCTTATATCTGAACAAATTGGAGGCCGCCCATGTCTCTCCCATCTTCAAGAATGGCAAACGGTACAGACCAGCAAACTATCGCCCCATCTCTCTGACTAGTGTAACTGGAAAGGTGCTGGAGCACATCATCGTCCACAACATCATGGACTTCGCAGAGAGCAACAACATCCTCTGCAGGGAACAGCATGGCTTTAGAAAGCAGCGGTCCTGTGTCAGCCAGCTGATAGGCCTTGTGGATGAGATCACCTACGACAGGGAGAAGGGCAAGCAGACAAACATGCTAATCATGGACTTTGCGAAGGCCTTTGACAAGGTGTCCCACTCACTCCTGACCTACAAAATACAGCACTACGGAATCACCGGCAAATATCAACAACTGCATCCAGAGCTTCCTAAGCGACAGGAGGCAAGCAGTTGTCGTTGACAGTGTCGCTTCCACCTTCGTGCCTGTAGAGTCAGGAGTCCCCCAGGGCTCTGTCCTCGGCCCTGCCTCTTCCTGCTTTATATCAATGATCTCCCCAAGGGCCTGACTTCCACCATACGGCTATTTGCAGACAACAGCCTGTCACAAGACAATCACCAAAGCCGCCGACCAGCACGATCTGCAGAGAGACCTGGACAAGCTTGCCGACTGGGAAGAAAAGTGGCTGATGTCCTTCCACCCGGACAAGTGTGAGGCCCTACACTTCGGCAAGCGATGGCAGAAGACTTACCATCTGAGAGACCACCCACTGAAGTCTTCCAGCAATGCCAAGTACCTCGGTGTCACCATCTCCACTGACCTCAGCTGGAAGAAACATACCAACAACGTCGCCATGAAAGCCAGCAAGACCCTTGGCTTCCTGCGACGAAACCTAAAGGTCGGCTCCATCTCCATCAAAGACCAAGCCTACAAGACCATGGTGCACCCACAGCTGGAATATGCGTGCGAAGTTTGGGATCCGCACACTGACACAACAACATACAGTCCCTCAAGAAGATCCAGAGGAGGGCTGCCCGCTGGGTAGTAAAAACCGCTACCGCCAAACATTGAGCGTGGGAGAAATGCTTGACCAGTTGAGATGGACATCACTGGAAGATCGGCGAAGAAGAACCTGCCTGAAAACACTGTACAAGTATCACCATGGTGACATCATCATGATTTGAGACCAACCATGCGCCAAGACTCCTGAAAACTGGATACGCCATTCGGCACTTTCATGAACACCAGTACGCCATGGAGTCCAACTGCAGAAATTATCGTAAACACTCCTTCTTCCCCCGCACCACCAAGGAGTTTAATAAGCTCCCACCTGAGGCAATTCAATCAGCCTCCGTGTTGGACTTTCAGTCCTACCTCTGATCCACCACCCCCCTCTCCACTCCCCATCCCCCCACCCCCCCCCATCTCCCCCCCCCCCCCCCCCTCCCACCCCATGTCTAGAGTACAAAACCCTCCCCACCACACTCCAAAGTAGGGCCTGCCAAAGTGTGGTTAGAGGTCTGAAATAGTGGGTGTGGTGGCCCCCAATTCCCCTGCCCACTGTCCATGCAGTTAGGTAGTGAGCACTGACTGCATGAATTGACCCACAACTCCCACAGCAAACTGGAACCCCTTTGTAGATGCCAGAATCTTCAGCTTGTTGAAGGCGGGCAGATAACGAAGAAGAAGGAGAAGAAGAATTGTCTAGAACCTGGTTTCCTCAAAGTTCGTGACAACAGTTTGCTAGTTCTGAACAGGTTTGTTGGGCAGCTCCCTTAATGCTTGTATGGTCAAACCATGAACTATAGTTGCAACAAGGATAAGAAGAGAAGCCTTCTCTGTTGAGGATGGCCACAATCAGCATTGATATTTCGCTGTTTTAGTACTAATATTTCAGTGGTGTTGAGAGAGATTTTGCATTTGGAAAATTTTCAGAATAGGGAGGAAGGTGTGGGTGGTGTTGGTGGCAAATTCTTGTTAAAATGGGGGGGGGGGGGTTGATGATGGAAGGGACTCGTTTTCCACTGGGGGGGGGAAGATGGTGATGGGGGTAAGCACCATAACCTGCCATCTGTATTTTGGCTTAAAATTTTGGGAGGGGGGGGCAGATAGTCTGCACCCCCACCCTTCTCCCACTATTTTCATTGGGGAGCCATTCTCTCTCTGCTCCTGCCCCCTCTCCTACCCCATCTCTCCTGATCCTGTATTCATTTCTTAGCCAAGGTTTAAGGGGGGGGGGGGGGGGGGGGGAAGAGATAACCTGGACCAGTCTATTGCCTGTCTCTTGCTTTTAACACGAATGTATCTATTTGATGTTCTGAAGATTTAAATTCTAATACAAGCTAAAAGTATCAACAAATGTACATATACAATTCATGTTCGAATCTTGCATTTCAGATGTATAATGGAATGAGTCTCAGTGAGGAGACGGAAGAGGATGAAGGAGTGGAAATTCCCGATGAACTGTTGAAAGATGAAAATTGTGACCCGGACCATCCAAGGCGATCCACTTCAGAGACATCAGTGCTGCCGCCTACACAAAAATTAAAGATGGGGTGCAGCAGACACCTTGCACAGTGAGTATGAACGCAGGGGACTGACTGCAGGGGATTGCACTGGTTTCACACGATGGGGGAAAGAACATTATGTTCATGAGGAGAGACTGTGATCAATCATCGTCAGTAGTTAACTGTGAGTGTGTGATGTGGAGATTGCTTTGTCTCAAATTTCTGATATTTCAACTCTTGTTTTCAATGTGAAAGGTAAGAATTGAATCCTATTAGCCATGCGGTCCTATAAACAAGTGAATCCCACATCTTGGTGTCACTTAATAGCAGTAGCTGTCCAAACTTTAGGGAAAAGTGACTCACATAGTAAAAAAAATGTTCTGCTTTGAGTGATGAAACATTTTCAGATTAAATAAAAAAAAAAAAAAATTGAAGCACCTTTTTTTGTTTGGAACTGAAGAAAGAGTACATGAATTACATTTCTAACAAATAGAATTAAACAAATATGAAAGATATCATTCTTTTCATTTTCCTCCCACAAATGACATGGCAACCAACTGGTATAAAATCCCCAAAATGAGACAGGCATTTTCTTGGCACGCCAGCAGAACAAAAGGGAACTTTGTTCAGCAGAATTTGTTATAAAGCTTGATCAAAGCAAAACAAAACAAAAAAGTATGAATGAAATAAAAAAAAAAAGAAAACAAAAGTTAGAAAGAACAGAAGGAATATCGTAAGGAACGTTCTGTTAAAAATTCACTGCAACAGGTGACAGATAATAAAGTAGTTCAAGTACGGTCGTGCAGGCATTTGAGACCAAGAATAAGAATAGGTGCCAGACTTTGGCTCTTCCCATAGAGAGTGTTTCCTTTGACATGCAGGGAGACTGTTGGGAAGAGAAAATGGTACGACACCACAAGATGCAGTTAATATCGTCCACTGTTGGCCCAGTCCTTGTTGTAGTTGATGAAAGCAGTGATGAGTAATGTATCTTGGCATTGTGTGTGTGGACTTGTGTGTGTGCATGTGTACATGTGTGTGTGTGTATGTCTGTTTGTGTTTGTGTGTGTACGTATGTGTGTGTGTGCAAGTGAGAGAGAAGAGTGTGTGTGTGTGTGTGTGTGTGTGTGTGTGTGTGTGTGTGTGTGAAAGAGAGAGATTGTGTTCTACCTGCAGCATGCCCCTTTAAATGATTGGATGCTGTTTGGTTCTACAATTAGTATGTGTGTGTTTTCATTCCAGTTGTCTATGATGTCAAGAAACTATGGAATGGAGATTTATTTCAAGAAAGAATTTCTGCATTACACAGGGAGGTAAGACATTTATGTAATTGGTGCATCTGCCTCTGAATGTATGCTGCGGTATGTGTGACTGTGTATATGTGCTGCATGCATTGTGTGTGTGTCTGTGTGTCTGTGTGTCTGTGTGTGTGTTTATACACATACATGCTTGGTGCATGCATATGCAATCAAATTAAAAATTAATTATGGAACAGATTTTTATTTTTGGACTTATGTCACAACTTTTTTTTGTATCTTGAAGAAATGGTGCGCTTGTAAACTGTTTGATCTGTGTATTATTTCTATAGCTAGCTGAATGATAATGTTATACTAAAAAAAAAATGGTTATGAGATGTGATTTCATGCAGTATATGTCAGACATTTGTAACTACATCAGTGCCGTTATTTGAAAATGTATCAACTTTGCTGGCAGTTATAAATGTGCTGAATGGCTTTTTTGCTGGGAGAGAAACATTGGCATGTACAGTATATTTGTACCTTGTAACTTCACTAGCAGTTAGATAGAAAATGTATCAAAAGATGATTTCAGTGTATTAGTTCTTGGTAATGTTGCAGAATCAGATTATTTTTCAAATGGGCCAAAGCAGTTGTAAATATGGTTTAAATAAATCATCTCTGTGTCTTCCTTTTTATGAAATGCCTATCATTAACATTACTTTCGAGCTTTGGAATTTGTAAGCTTTATTTTTTTCAAGAATTGTAAAAGAAAAAGAATTTTAAGACTGATAGACTTTTGAATTTATTTTTCATCATCTGTGTGCAAGACAACACATTTGTATTGGCTTTATTTTAAAAGATTAGTTGTTGAAACACTGGTATCATGAATACACTTTGTGTGTATGTGTGAGTGTGGGCAATTGTGCACATGGTTTTGCATCTGCATACACCTGTCTGTGTGTTTTTTGTTTCATTTTTGGGTTTGCAACCTTCCACCTTCCCGATCAGTTCTCTGTTTAAAACATGATTAGCCATAATAAGAAATATATGAATTTCTTTTATTTCAGCTTCAAGGAGCGAGGAGCTCGGTACACACTTTTACAGTTAACGAAGGTTCGTCCTTTGAACATTTTTTGAAGTGTTTGTTATTGCATAGTGAACATGGCGCTAATGTAGTGTTTAAGTAAATAACTTACATTGAGAAACAGATTGACTGAATACATACTTTACTTTTAAAACAGTACGATTAAGATAGGTAGATGCCAGTTCTTGCTAGCCAGGAGGTATGATCATCTTGTCCACTTTTTGTTTTGTTTTTGGTTTTGTTGATAATATTGTGCCTTTTCTTGGAGTTCTGACTGAAACAAGAGAACAAACTTATGAACATCAGCTAAAGATTGAAGTGTTTTTAAAAAGGTGTTTTTTTTAAACACAAACTTTATAACTCATCTGGCGGTGATCTTCTTTTCCTAATTGTCTCTGTTCAGAAATGCAGTGTGTGAAATGAAATGATTTAGTTTCAGCTGCTGTATGATTGTATATACTGTTTGATTGGCAGTTTTAATAATAATTCGAACAAACTGAACACCATTATCGTAAATAAAACTCAGCTAGTGATGATTTTCCATTCCTAGTTGCTTCAGTTTAGAAATGTAGTGTGTAAAATTTAATGATTAATTTCAGCTGCTGCTTGAGCATACATGTCTACTTATTTTACACCCACCCACCCCCACCCCAAGAAAAAAAGAATTAAAAGATTAGAAGCTTTTTAAACAGTGGAATTTTGTAATGGGACTACTGTCATTATGAAGTTAGTGAGTGGTGTCTGTTTTAAAGAGACTACTCACTGTTATCAAGTCAGTATACTGACAGTTCTTAGAATCAGTGTAAGAAAGACACCATAAGAAGACAATTCATCATGAGGTTTTAACTACAGTGCAAGCTGTATTGTGGTTCAGGGATAGGCGTGTTTTTATGCATGGATGCTGGATAGCCTCACTGTAAGCAATTTACTAACAGTGATAGTGGAAGGGGTATCGCTTTTCAGGTTCAGAAACCCAGCTCATGAAAAATAAGAAAATTGCTTTTCAGGCCCAGGGAAATTTTGTGCTGTTAATCTCAGACCTGGAGAAAAAGTCTCTCCAGCTTTCCCAGACCCTGGAGTGCCTTTTTCAGGTTGAGGCCAGAAATCTGGCCTAAAAAATCTGAAAATCACCTTTGAGTGGAGATGCTGATTGACGGCAAACTGGTTTTAACATTAACCTTTCAAGGACTCGGTTTGTCCTCAACTTGTAAGCAACAGAAAATCAATTGACTTGCATTCAGCAAAAAAAAGCGGCCCACTTGATTTGTTAGAACATGATTTTGTTATCATCAGAAGCATCTCATCTTTTGCAGTTTCTTTCTACATCAAGAGGTTTAGTGAGAGAGACTGATGATACTTTAGCACTGAAGTGGAGAGTGAGAAGGAAGGGGAAGTGGTGTTGGCTTGATAAGCATATTAATTAATTAAGGGATCGAGAACAAATGTGGATGAAGAAGATAGCATGCATTGTCATTTGGCTGGATCTCCCACCCCTCCAACTTCCCAGTCCCATCCCCCTGTCCCCCCAACAGCTTAAACTATCCGGGCTGGAACATAATCTTATTTTCAGCTTCCAGGCGTAGAAAAATTTAGGAACCAGTTTTCATCAAATTTCCAGCCTGGGTGCTTGGGTTGACTGGTACCCCTGATGTATTGTGATAATGGCTTCAGTTGTTTTTAGGGGAGGCCATATCATGAGTGATAGCTGTGTGGATGGTGTCCACATTGAGTTACTCTAAATATGAGAACACTACCATTGCTAGTTATTAGTATTATGGTGCACAACTGTTGCTTACAGTGTGGTCGCCTCTCCAGCTATGGCTCAGCTCACACCTCAAAAAGTGTGGCTGCAGCCTTATCCTGCACACAGAAGATGCACTGTAGAGCAGGGTTAATTTTGTGTAGCAAACAGTCAATACAAACAGCCCCCCCCCGTTTCTGTGCTGACAGGAACAGCACAGGAAAGGAGTGATAGCAGCCAGCGCCGGTAACCACGCCCTGGCCTTGTCATACCATGGTCAGAACCTGGGTATTCCTGTCACCGTGGTGATGCCCATTGTGGCACCGCTCATGAAGGTGGAGTCTTGTCGGCACCATGGTGCCCATGTCATCATAAAGGGCAATGATATAGGGGAGTGTGAGTGGGTAGCAACATGTTTGCTAGTTCTGTCCGGATTTGAAGCAACGGGTGTGGAAGTGGATGTATGTATGTGCACTCATTCAATTTCCTGTTGTGTTTTAGATTTTGAAGCATTGAGTGTGGTAGTGGGGTGTATGTGTGTGTACTCGTTCATGTTGTGTTTTAGGTTCAGCCTGCTACACTAGTTGTGCATTGTCATTAGTACAGGGTTCGCACAATCTTAAAAGTCCTTGATTTTAGCGGTCCCCTTTTCAAGGCCTTGAAAGTCTTTAAAAATCAGGCTTTTGTTCATAGGTCCTTAAAAACGTGCTTAGATTTGGTCACTGCCAATGATTTTGAATGAAGCCTGTGTAAAGTCTTAAGTCTGTTAAAATAGAAGAAAAATCTGAAATAGTACAAAAAAGTATGAAAGTAAAAAAAAAAGTCAGAATGGGAGCTGACCGATGGTCTCGTCAGTACGTTGTCTGCTACAGGTAAGAAGAAGAGTTAGTGGCCTTCATGGCATCTGTTCATATGACAGAATGGTCCACTGTCATGAAATTGAAAATCCAACATGCCTGGGTAAATATTTGTCGTTTCAGGGGAAAAAAAAGAATATGAAGAATAGTTGCAGGCAGACCCAGGTGAAACAAAACCAAGACCTTTTGCTGCATATATGCAAAAGAGTCCTAGACAGTGAACAATTTGATAAGTTTCAGTGTTTCATGATTATTCTTTCAACTTATCCTAAAGTACCCCTAGAGTTTGTGTTGTTTTTAAAAGTGCTTGAAAAGTCTAAAGTGCTTGATTTTTTGCCAGGAAATCTGTATGAACCCTGTTAGTTCACTTCAATGCTGTGTTTTTTGATTGATGATGCTGAAAGTGAGAAATCTTTTCACAGAATGCAAACAACCGGAAACTGTTACATAGTCTACAGTGATGACATTATCAGCAAGAACCTGCCATCTGTGACCACCACATAGCTTACAGTCATTACTGCAGTGCACACACACACACACACACACACACATGCACACACACACATGTGCACACACCTGAATTTTTTTAAAAAGGCAGTCAGAGTCAGTTGGAGTGAACATTTTCAGAGAGGGTAAAAGAAATAAAACAAACAATGAATGCATGTTTGGATTATGCTGACAATGATTTATCCCCCAGCATGTTTCATCTTTTCAAGTGATTGAAAAGAAGAGGCTTTTTAAAGTCTAATCCATGAGACACTGGTATGATATTCAGTGCAGTAAGTGCACAGGTTACAGTATTGAATTTGTATTGACATCAAAATCATTTCTAATATTATGCAGTATACCTTGCTGGAAGTTTGTTTTTTTTATGTAATTCTTCATTACATCATCGTCTTACACTGGTGTCTTTCATTTGCTTTTTACCAGTACTGATTTTATTCTATGTATTTTTCATTTTCAGTCAAAAAAGCATGCACTTCGGATAGCCAGAAAACAAGATCTGACGTATATCAATGGGTACGTTGACTGGTGAAGATGTAACTTTTTGTTCATTTTGTCTTGCTTCATTCTGTCTTATTTTGTATGGGTTGTGTGATAGAATTTGTATTTTGTGGATGCGTTTTTCTGTGAAAGTCTCTGTAAATGTGCTCTCTCTCTCTCTTTTCTCTCTCTCTCCCTTTTTCTCACTCACTCTCTCTCTTATAGCTGGTATCAGTTTCCCATCACCCTCTTTCTATTTCTTATTGAAAATTATGGTCCATGACTGATAACAGGTCATTAATTTTTTTCTTCTCTCTCTCTCTCTCTCCCCCCCCCCCCCCCCCCCCCCCCCCCCCTTTTTTTTTTTTTTTTCAGAATCAGTCATGGAATGTTGAAAATTAAAAGAGGAGGAAAAAAACAGTGTGTGTGTGTGTGTGTGTGTGTGTGTTCTGGTAGGTGGTTATGTACAGGGTTCATTTGTTTTTAATGAAAGTGAATCTATGGTTAAATGTGTACGGATAAGGATACTAGGGGACAAAAGTGAAGTCATTGTTTGGTTTTTTTTTGTCTGTCTGTCAGTTACAACTTCCACAGTAAAGGTGAACCTTCACATAAATTTGTGCATATAGTTTCACATTACCAAAGAAACAGTTACTGAATTGTATGTTAGTGCCTGTCAGCATATGATGAACAGAGCAGTAAATCATTCAAATGGATCTGTTGCCCTGTGTGTTCGTTCAGCTACGACCATCCCAACATCCTGGCAGGCCAGGGCACCATGGGTCTGGAAATTCTGTCGCAAGTGCCGGAACTGGATGCCTGCATCATTCCTGTCGGGGGGGGGGGGGCTGATTGCTGGCACAGCGCTGGCCATCAAAAGTCTGAAGCCCAGCGTCAAGATCTATGTATGTTTTCGTTTGTTTCACATCAGTCAGTCATCTCCTTACTTTGGAATAAACAGAATGAGATGGAGAGGGGGTATATCTTATTTGGTTTGATTAGAAAGGGAAGTTAGTGAGTTTATATTTTTCATTTTATTTCAGAGTGATTTTAATCAGACATTAAATCTGAGGGAAAAAGATATTTAACACTCAACTTTTTTTCCCAAGGCTAACAGATGAAATATTGATAGCATATATCAATCATCATTTTCAGACTACAATTATTTGATAGCATACATTTGCCATAATTTTCAGGGTACAGTTAAATCTCGTTGGACTGAAAGCTCATGCCTCAATTTTCTTTTTTTTTTTTTTTTTTTTTGTTCTAACACCTTTCTTACCCACTCAGTAGCTCCCACCTGGATCATTCCAGCTACCCCCCCCCCCCCCACCTGTTCAAAAAAAGTTCAAGCCGTCAGCTCCCACTGGAGCAAAGGCCATCAAACAACAATCCGCCAGCGCGCCCTGTCCTGGGCTGCCCTTTCCAGTTCTCTCCAGGTGTGTCCCGCTCTCTTCCTCTCTGCATCAAGAGAGTTGTCAGCACTGCAGCTTCCGTTGGCTTTCACTGCAGTCCCTCACAGGTCCTCACAAGGTGAGGAAGCTGACCTCACGCTTGCCCTGGCTCCCCATTTATCCCGGGCATGCCACTGGCCATACCGGACATGCTGTGCATACCAGGCATGGGCTGGATGAGCTACCCCTACCCCCCCCCCCCCCCCCCCCCCCCCCCCCAACCCCAAAACAGCGACACTCAGTGTTGGCATGTGGCAGTAATAGAAGCAGAGGTCCACAGGGAGGGATCGGTGCTGGATCACCATGAGGCAAACTCTAGAGGAGACGCTGCACTGCTGTGGAATCAGTACATTGGTGCTCAATAGTCAGCTAATGTTGCTTACAGCCCAGCCGACCACAAAGGGCCATATCAGGGTGGTCAGTGGTACCTGTAACTATGTAATGTGGGCAGGTTGCTACCCAGTGGTCCCCCTGCTGCTAACAATAGTTACGTAGTTGTTGAGCCAGTGTGAGAGAGCTTTTCCATCATCAGAGCATCACCATGACCATTTCTCAACCGTCCTCGTGAAGTAGCCTGTGCTGGTTACCTTGGTATGAACTCTTCAAGGCTATAAACATGGAGAAGAAACTAACATCTATTTCAGATTAGTTTATTGATTGCTGGTTTGTTTCTTTTTTTGCTGTTGGCTTGAAGTTTGAGTTTTAAAAATGACTGCAGCGCTTTGTAAATAAATAAAAGTTGATGTGTCTCTTGATCTCATATTTTAACTTCTTTCAGTAAGGTGTCTGGGTTACACCTACCAACAACTGTGTATATGTGTGTGTGTGCCCGTCTGCGCATATTCCAATGTGTGTGTGTGTGTGTGTGTGTGTGTGTGTGTGTGTGTGTGTGTGTGTGTGTGTGTGAGAGAGAGAGAGAGAGAGAGAGAGAGAGAGAGTCAAGATATTTGAGATAGAGACTAATCAGAAATAGGACACTAAAAAAATCATTATTAGTGTATCTGTTTTTCAGGGTGTGGAGTCTGAAAAGTGTTCCAGCTTTTCTGCCGCGCTGGAGGCAGGTCACCCTGTCTATACACAAAGCAGTTCCACTTTGGCAGATGGTATGCACAAAATACTTCAGTAACATCTTCGCACGCTTTTTATTTACGTTATTCTGTACTTAAATTATTTCATTCCAGTTACTGTAAGAGGCCAAGAAAGTACAAGCATATTTTATCCTGTGATGCTGGTGTCTTGATATCTCTGCCATCTTTTCATTTGTATATTTGGATCTGTGTGTTTATGTTCTTTCCATGTTTCATCTTATGTTGGGGGACAAGGGGGGGGGGGGGGGGGGGGGGGGGGGGGGCAAACAAGTCAAGTCAAGTAAAGAGAACCTCACTGAGCATGAAATATTTCTCTTTCAGTGGAAAAAATGCACTGGCTTTTTTCTGTCAAGTATCCTGAAAATGCTGTCTGTTTTTTCAGTCTTTGTTCCTCTCAGTGAAGTAAGCTTTGTTCTAACATTGCACCTATTAGGAATTCTGCTAATTATTCAACCAGAGATTTTGACTGGAGTCTATCATGTAGCTAACTTCCTTTCGCGGTCACATTTCAGCTACATATGAAGCATTTCTCTTCCAGTGAAAGCTTAGTGTGGCAAGATGCTCACCCTTTACGACAGGTATGAATGTTGGGGTAAACACAAAAACTTATGAGTGGTGCCCTTGACTCCAGTGACTATTAGTATTGGGAAAAAAAGAAGCTTACTGGAGTATGCTGAGGGAAGGTTATTGTCGTCTTCTGAGATGTTTTTCTTTCTGAAAGTGAACAACTAGTGTCTGCAAGTTAATGCACAGGCAGTTGAATCTGTTGTGGACATTTTTTAGCTTTTGTTTCTTGTATGTTGTTCCTTTGTAATATTGTAACATTTAACCTCTTCCCTGCCTGTCCCATGTCTATTGCAGGGTTGTTTTCATGATCTTGTATGCCATAACCGTGTCTACTATGGGGGGGTACTTATTACTTGATTATATTTATTTTTATCATACTAATGACCAGCAAAATCAAATTATTACGATACCACATCATAGCATAAGGTATGAAAGAAAAACATGCAAAAAATCTAAGAGATATCTCAATAAATGAATGAATTGTGAACAGATGAGTGGACCTACTGCAATGCGGCCCCGGCACTCAGCAATACGAAAAGCTCTTATACTGTGGCAGGGAAAGGGTCAATATATTTCTTACCTAAAATATTTCATTTTCTAGTTTGTTTTGTAAGGATGTAGGTGCTGCTGTTGCCATGTTTCATTTTCATTCATCCCATCACTGGATGTTGGTTTTTCCTACCAAGACGATGTTTTTTCAGGTTTAGCTGTGCCACTCGTTGGGTGTCAATGCATTTGAGACAGCCAGGGATATCATTGACCGAATGGTGACTGTAAGGTATGTTCAAAGAAGGAAGAAGTCTGTTCATGAAAAACGACATCTAATGGCATTTCTTGCAAAGTGAGGAAGCCAAGGCAATTATTAGCGGTTATCTAGCGTTAAAGTTCTCTGCATTAGACATCTTTTTTATCAAATGCATACGATCAAAAACTCGAAATTTTACTGCAGATTCCATAACACGATCTGAAGTGTTCCACCACCTGTGTGTGTGTGTGTGTGTTTTTTTAACTACATATAAAGGAAAGGAAAGCAGCATTTTTCGTTTTGTGGAATGTGATACATTTTGTTTTAAATCAGGTTTGGTCTTTGCACTTTACTTGTTTGAAATTTTTTAGTAATGACGTTTAACTTGTTCATGGTTCCATTTCCTAAATTGATTGCAACCCCAGTGTACCCTCCATGATCGGTTGGTTATAAACATAAGAACCTGAATTATGACTTGAACTAACATGTATGGAAAATTCGTTTGTCATGATATTTGAAATTATTTGCACAGCTAGACGTACCTGTGATCTATCAGACTTGCAACTCTGATCTCAATGGGGGAAAAAAAAAAAAAAAAAAACTGAGACATGTGCACACCTATAGGGTATATGCGTACTCCTTGACAAGCAAGCATGCAATCACAGTACTAATACTAAAAGTACTTGTGGTAAGTATCTTTTATGGAATCCTGAATTTGGTGAAAGAAAAATGGTTTCACTGTGGTAAAATCAAAACTTTCTTTGAATTCACTGGGTCTTAAGTTTTGGATTCCAGAGGGATGATAGTTGTGTAGCTTATATACACATGTAGAGTATCTTTAATGCACACACACACACACACACACACACACACATGCTCCTGTCTGGCATGAGCGTCATGTGTCTCAAGCTGGTACCTGCACCATCTCGTATCCCCATGAAGATGCATTACATAAGTAAGGTCCGGTATGATCAGTGTGTAAGTGGAGAAGAACTGTTTGTGGCGCAGAGAGGAGAACATTGCCATGGCCATCCTGCGGTTGATAGAACAAGAGAAGGGCGGTGGTGGAGGGGGCCGGGGCCACAGGACTGGCGGCCATTATTGAGGGACTGGTGCCAGAACTACAGGGGAAAAAGTAAGTGCTCATAGAATGAACCAGGCAAACGTTTGCAAGCTCTGGCTCATGTATTTTGTACTACATTTAAATGTGCACTTTCAATCTGCCTTTTCCTCCCTGTCCCTTAAGAAAGAAATAGAACCTTCACCACAAGACTGGTGGCCATTATTGAGGGATGGGCACCAGAACTACAGGGGGGAAAAGTATGTGCTCATTTAATGAACAGGGAAAACTTTTGCTAGCTCTGGCTCATGTATTTGCCCCAGTAGGGCAGTTACAGACATTGTAACAAAAATGGTATTTTGGAATAACAAATTATGCTTAAAAAAAAATACATTTAAGTGTCCACTTTTCCACCTTGTTCACCTATCGGCCTTTTCTCCACCCTGACCCTAAAAGAAAATAATGAACCCTTTGTACATACTAATCTAGACAGTTTTGCTCCCGCCTGGATCAAACGAAGGGGACGGAAATCATCCAAGTCCCTTGGTTGCAACACCAATGTAGAAAATCAGTGAAAGACCGTACATGAAATAATGTAAAATGATGGACACAGAACAGGTTCCCCTCCACAACCCCTCCTTTCTTTTCTCCATCCAGCCCAGACTTTGTTTTCATGCAGATGTTCACCGGTGAGGTATTAGGAGATGAAGTGTTATCCTGTTCCATGAGAAAGGAACCTTCATTTGACTGTAACTAGCTAGAGTTTGTCTGTCTGGACGAAAAAGTTTTTGTGACAGGAATGGTAGGAAGTAAATTCCAGAGAGAGCTTGACAGGCATTCAGAGAAGAAGCCCCCCTCAGACAAGTGGTTTGGCCCTGACCTCTCAACACAGTCTGGATTAAAAACCATTTATGAACGGAATGGCATGAATCGACTGATGGATAGGGACTCACCGAAGAGCCAGGTAGTGAAAGATTGCACTGGCATTGTTATTTTGTATCTGTATTTTTATCACATTCATATTGTGTGTGTAGAGTGGTGGTTGTGTTGTGCGGTGGCAACATCGACACCACTGCATTGGGACGTGTGCTGGAGAGGGGTTTGGCTGCTGAGGGTCGTCTGGTGCGTTTTGTTTGTGACCGTGTCAGACCGACCAGGGGGTATTGCCGAGCTTACCCGCATGATCTCCGATCTGGGAATAAGGTAAGATTTTCTAAGAGAGTATGGGGGTAAGAGAAAAAAATGTAGAGCAAGAAATTAGCATCTGAACTGCAGAACATTACAGAATGCAGGTTAATGTTATCGGATTTGAAATAGAATAAAAGTTATGTTTTGTAGAGTTGAAAGTGTCATTGCTTAAGCTGAATAAAAACATAGCCTGTGTGAGGCAAAATGCAGCAAACTGTGGTATATGGTCATCCGATTGGTCTAACCCATTCCATCACTAGTGGCTGCAGTTTCTCAGTGATGAGCTCTTCATCCATGGTCAAGGGGATTGATGTGATGTACAATTAGAAATGTTGGATTGGCAAAAGAAAAAATTACTGCATGCAGTTTTAGCAGTATGTGCACAAGGGAACGCCTTTGATGTATGTTGTATATATTTTCATCTATCCACCTATCAAAAAAAAAAAAAAAAAAAAAAAATCATAGCTGAGGTGATGTATGCTCTCTCTGGATTATAGGTTTTCTTCCCATTGGTTGGTGTTGTTTTTAAAATGCCTCTTCCTTTCTCTTTTCATTGATGATGCTGACATTTCAGTTGCAAAACTATTGTGTGTGTGTTTTTTTCTTTTCTCCAGTATCAAGGACATCCTGCATGAAAGAGCCTGGCTCAAGTCAGATGTGTTTTCTGTTCAAGTAAGTCTTCGAGTTTTAAAACAAGTTACTGATGTGTCGATGTGGATATGAAAATCACTCACTACATAAAAGTGAAAATCATCGATCCTGTTTTTCCAAGGTATCATCTTTCCAAAGTTCCCAAATAATGTTCAGGAAATTCTTGTAGCAAATTCTATAAGAAAATTATGTAAAATCAAATGGATTTTAATGGAACCAAAATGAGTGTATTCTGCCAAACATAGAAATGAAATTCAAAGAGAATACCTCCTTTGAAATAATCCATATCACAACATTCTGTAAAAGGGTCATTTATTCATGGTTGATAATTCACTAGCTTAGCATTTTCCTAGAATTTCATTGCAGAAACAAAGTAGTGTAAACTAACTGCTGCTCTGGCTTCCCATATCAGGTTCTCCAGAAAGCTATTGGTTGTTTAGAAGAAAAAAAAAAAAGCCTAGCCCAAGGATGAGAAATTTTGACACATTATTAAATGCATTTTATCAAATGACATGTGGCTTACGTAATCATTCTGCAATTACAACATGCAGATTTGACAGACTTTCTGCATGATTTTTGGTTTCTATTTCATTCACAATTCTTTTTTTTGGATAGTTTTTTGGCAGGTTTATATGTTGTATGAAAACTGTGAAGATTATTATTTTTATTGTTAACTTAAATAATAATGGTTTACCACAAAAAGTTTCACGCTTGTGTGTACATAGACCAGAATCAGCATAGATACATGTGGCACTGCTGCTGCATACATTATTAGACTTGTGGTTATGGAAAACATGCAGGTGATTTTATTTCAGAGCTACCCAAGGTCATGTTGCGATCGGTGGTGATTGATGTGAACTGAAGCAGTGTGTGTGTGTGTACTGTGCTGACAGGTGAAGTGCGTGGTGGAGACCCGTGACCAGCAGCACAGCCAAGAGCTGACCAGCAGCACAGCCAAGAGCTGGAAAAAAGAGGCTGCGAGAAACCTACTCCCAGGTGCTGTGGGGGCCAGAACAGAGGATCAGTGTGGATGTGGACTGACCATGGACGCAGGAGTGGAATCTTCTTTCAGGTTGTGAGCAGCTGAGAACAGCGCTGTGAATGACATTTGGATCTGATAGATTGGTCTGGTACCACGCTCGTCATGACAGTATTACGCCCCTTTTCCCCAGTCCATTGTAAATTGTTGGGGATGTTGTCTAGTTTCAGTATTCTGAAGTGATATTGCAGTTTTACTGAAACAGTGACATCGTACTTGTTAATATGGTTTTGCATTTGCAGCAGAGGTTCATTCAGAAATGTATAAATGCGAAATGTTGGTCTCTTGTTTGTCGTGTACTTACATGCTGACATGAAAGTGCCACATAATAGTAAATAGTATTGGATTGCAGTGTTGTGGGCATTGGGTATATGTACGTATTGGTGTGTATGTGTGTGTGTGTGTGTGTGTGTGTGTATGTAAGTATTCTCTCTCTGTTTATATATATACATATATATATGTGTGTGTGTGTGTGTGCATGTTTTAAGAGAAATTGTACACTGGGGCACCACTGAATTATCTGTGGTGAGATTACATTTGAAGACAGCTGAGCTACCGTTTCACTGGTAGTAGAAGTCAGTGATAGTTCACTCATCACACATCTCCATTTCATCTTCTTGTTACCCTTTCCCCCTAACATACCTTACCCCTGTTCATTTTTTTTCCCTTTCAAGAAAGCGTTTGATGTAGACTTGGTAAGTGACAAAGTCGCTTTAAGGCATTTCTTTTTTTTTTTTTTTTTTTTTTTTTTTTCAATTTTCTTTGTCCTTGATTTTTTTTTTTCTCCACTCGCTTGCTTTCATTTTTATCATTTCTTAGCTCATGTCTGACATAAAGTAAAATTGTCGTAGGAATCTGTAGATGTGTATCTGTTTGTGTGGGTTTGCCAGTTCTGTAAAATCTGTCAGTGTTCATCTGCCCGGAACTTTAAAAGCACATTTTCTTCCTTTGGTATAATCTGGACATTGTAAAACTTGTCATACGTGGAATATTCTGTTATAAAACGTGGACTGCACAGTATTTGTTTTCAACTCTTTAAAAAAAACAATTTGTTTGAATATGACTGATCCTGATTTTACATTTGAAAAACACGAAAGCAGGCATGCCTACCCCAAAATTTGCTTTCAGGGACAATACAGACAGAAATCAGGGGGGACAAATCCGTAAAATCAGGGACAGAACAGTGGCTGTTTCAGAATCTGGAAACATCTTTTTCACACAGCTTTTGTTAAGTGTCTAGTGACGTCATTGGCAAGTTCATGTTCACTACCAGCTCCACTATCATCACTTCTCTTCGCGCGTGACATCCAGGTTACTGCTTGTTGAACTTGAAGGTTCACTGGTGCCTGGTTTAGTGAAAAAGTCACTGATTTTTGGCGTTTCTGTGGTGTCTGTCGAGTCTGACGGCGATGCACACCGGACATGTTTGTCCGAGTTGATGTGGCGCTGACAGTCATCTCTGCCGCCAGATTTCACTGAGAAATCATACACACGTCTTGCAGAAGGCAAATGAATCTCCTTTCCTCCCTTGTTATAGACAAGGGCCAATTTTCCGAGAATTCTTTTTTGAAGACACAACCTTGCTTCACGGTCATTTTTTTCTTCTTTTCACTCCTTCTGACCCATCCGAAGAGTCAGAATCCGACTCTGTGTTGACATCCATGTCTCCTCTTCGACGCCATGTTCTGACGTCAAAGTGAAAACGAGGTGTTTTTTTTTCGTGTGCATGCATATTATGTCTACTCACTCTAGCAGACGATATTCTTGGCTCAGTTCTGTGCAGCACGATA
Organism: Conus betulinus; assembly: GCA_016801955.1. NCBI lineage: Eukaryota > Metazoa > Mollusca > Gastropoda > Neogastropoda > Conidae > Conus > Conus betulinus. The sequence goes on from JADBJO010000412.1 coordinate 218,593, forward strand.
AGAACGGCTTTTTAACTCCTGATTTTTTTTTTTCTGGGATGCCGATTTTTTTTTTTTTTTTTCCGGGATGCGTGTTGCAAATCCGGGATTTCCGGGACAGTGGCTTCTAAAATCAACTTTCCGGGACAAATCCCGGATGATCAAGGACGGTAGGCATGCCTGCAAAAGAGTTTACTTTACTACTGACATCTGTATAGCTGTTTTTATTTGTTCAGGACTAAACTTGTCTTTACATATTACTGTACAATACTTGTAAATACTAAGTTATTTCAGAAGGCTTTGGCCGATTACCAGAAGTGTGTCCCTCCTGTGTCTTAATGTTGAAACGGAACAAAGAGTGTCTTGGGGGAGTTGCATACTCTTTGGAACCTTTTCATGAACTCCAGAAAAATGGGTTTTTAACCCCTTGACGTCTTAACACATATGACCTTTCTACTCTGTTTTAGTTTTGTTAGGTGACTATGTCTATTTGTAACTTTCATATCAGCAGCATACGGCCCATGCACTCCATGGGCAGTCAGGCAGCTGTAACTGTCCTTCCTTGATCTGCCATTGGGTGTTTGAAAAAGACCCAAACATCAACAGGCGCCCGACACTTTGTCTTGTTCTTTTCCGATCTTCATAGTGGATTGGAAACGGACCAAAGCATCATAAGGTGTGCTGCACTTTGTCTTTTTCTTGTCTGATCTTTATAGTGGGCTTTCATTTCAATGCTATTTTTTTTAACAGCTTCAGTCTATTTCCTCTACATGTTGACTACATGTTCTAAGGTAACCCCACTCTGTCCATCTCCTCTATCACATAAAATGCACTGCTTGTTGAGTTTTCCTCTTGTATGAGTTTTTGTGTCTGGATACTGAACACAACAATTCTAATCTGTGTAGTGTCACAGCAAACAGAGACATGAATAGCAGCGTTGACCTAAACGGAAGGATTGATCTGAAGAAATTTCCCCTAGACTGCTGGTTTAGAAGTATTTGTGATGTTTCAAATGCAATGCACATTGCTTCAGGAAAATACACCATAGCATCTGAACTTTAAAAGATTGTACAGAGAACATAACATGTTCTGAAAGGTTGTTGGGTTTTAGTTTCACTCTATTCTTGAGTGGCAGAATCAGCACTCGATGTTTGTTTCCTGGATCATAGTTGAACTGTAGCTGTTGAAACCATAAGAATTTTTTCACGCTTTCATTCTTCATCTATCAGAGTTCTTGTAGTGTTCTACATCAACACTGGTGCATAGTGTTCTCCACAAGTTCTGTTGCTCATATACAACTGTTCTTTCAGTCTGCATATGATCTTTTTCTTTCATATCATGGTATGCATGAGCATGTGTGTGTGGAGGGTGGGGGGGAGCAAAAGAAGTCATGCAAGTTACATAAAGCTAATAAACATGTCAGTGCAATAAGAAAAAAAGGGTTCATTGAATATCTAAAGCAGATCTGAACGAGTTTTTTTTTTTTTTTTTTTTTGAACTGTAGTGAAAAGAATTGGAACAGCCATTGTTTTCATGAAGAATGCAAGCATAGTACAGAGGATCTGTAAATTCAAGGGCGTTGTGTAAAACTATGCGAGTGTCGTAGTGCATGTAGTTGAGGGACCACTCAAACTCTGGGAGTCATGTCCAACCTAATGGTAGCTCTCTGTTTTACTCCCCCCCCCCCCCCCCCCTTCAAGAAAATGCGCGCCGAGTGTTTGTGCGTTCAATAAAAGTTGGCTTTCACAACACTTTTCCCCTCAATACCTTTAACGTTCATAACAAATATTAATACCATCTTTTCTGTGCATGTGTTTGTGTGCATGTGCTTCTGCCATTTTCTCATATGCAAACGACAAGATGAATTATTAGCAGGATTTCAATATAGCAAATTTTTGCATATATACGGGACCTATGTCTACATGTGACGATATGCCGATATATTCATTAAACAATTACTCTTACATTGGGTCATGGTTTGATGATGTAATAAGTTTCAGTTGGGGGAGAGGGGGTGGCCCGAAGGGGATTTGTGTTCAAGCTGTGTTAAAACTTTGTTGGCTGCGAACATAAGAAAAAAAAAAAAAATCTGATATATGAGTAAGAGAATGTTAGTGTGAAGCAAGAGGAAAAAGCCTTACAATCGATTCATAAATACAATTATGATTCATATCAGTAAACAGGTAACCTATTAGCATCAGAGCATGTTAAAACTGCAGCAGGTAGCGAAACTGGCTCTGCCTTGCACACAATCAGAACAGTTCACCGCCATTACATCCATTGGACTGTGACTTTTAACCCACCGCCCCCCCCCACCCACCCTTCCATTTTCTCTTTCTTTGCTATCCAAAACAGACGGCTGTTAAATACCTTCATAGGGCAAACATTTCAAATGAAGATAACATTAGAAGTCCAAAGAGCTCATGAAGTTAAAAAAAAAAAAAAAAAAATTGTACATACCTCTTTGGGTTAAAATTGCAATGGTCAAATATCCTCAACAAACATGTTACATTTGCCCCTCCACTTTCCAAAGATTTTTGTCTTGAAAACTGAAGTAAGTTGAGGCTGAGACAGAGAGAGAGAGCAAGTCGAAAACAGTTCTGGATGAGTACATATTGTTGAACATGATGCTGAGGGAGTTCCTCAACTTTTATCCTTCAATGTGTTTTTTATCAAGAAAGATGCTATGGTACTTTGTTCTTGATGGATGAACGTGACTAAGATGTACAGTTGCAGACCAAAAATTTTATTTTCTATTTGCAACTATGTTGCACATGCTGTACATTTAAGTTTAATGTGAATTATGCAATATTTTGTACCTCCTTATTTGGGGTAGTAACACAGAATACCAAAGACATGGACGATTTGTACAAAGTAAAGATGACACAACTGTGGTGATTGGTCATTAAAAACCAAATGACAATTGAAGTCTATGTGCAGTGACGAATGAGCAAGTGTGCTGTTCTCTACTAAATATTGCAGGAACTTTCTGTACACAAAAACGAGACAAAAGTATACATGGACAAGACTAAATACACCTCGATTCCGAGACCAAATTCTGATACCAAAAATTGTGCGCCATGTTGAACCGGTCCAACTCTCACACATGGAAGGAGTGAGAAAAGCTGGAGCAGCTGACGTGGATTTCATGAGGGTTGACAGGCTCTGGAGGCACAAGGAGAAGAAACACTGGTAGACGTGATAGACACCACGGCCCTCTGTAGTGGCAAAGACAAGTGTAGGTTTCTATTATTTTCTCCAAGACAAAGTGTTTGCATTCTGAAAGGGGAAGGTCGACTCAAATGAAGGGTTCAGAGAATCCAAGATGGAAACCAAACTCAAGAAGTCCAGTCGAGGGCTGGTTTTCTTGCCCTGGCAAAGGGCGAAAACTGAATTCAGGCTGTCGGGCTGAATGGAGTATGAACTAAAGGAGATTACTCCTGTTGGTTTAACCCTCTTGTACTCGGTTTTTCTCTGACTGCAAACTTCCCCTAGATTTCGGATTTTTCTACTGGTTTCAGCCTAAAAATGGGTATGTGTGATTATTAACTTATAGGGAATGTATGTGAACCTGTAGGAGAAAGAAAATTGGCAGACGGTTTCATAAGAGCATGCACTTCACTTTGAACTATATTTCGTCTGTCCTAGAAATACAGGTCGTGTCACTGTCACCAAATTGTCACCAGACACGTGACGTTTTTTATGATGACAATAAAGTTTACAGCATGCAAGCATGCGCAATCACCATGCTGATGCAAGTTGTTAGTGTAAGATGAAATCTGAGGCCTACCTGACGCAATCCATCTGCTACCTGGCAGTACAGGTCTCACTGGTTGTCCCACCAATGTCATACAAAACTTGTCACATGTCACACACAGTACTACAAAAGAGGGTCAGGTGCGCCCTTTGCAGCTTGTTTTTGTCTTGCATACCTGTTTGTATCATCGGCAGCAGTCTTAAAAAACACAGAGGAACAAACAAAACGAAAAAATCAAGTGGTGTAGCAGTGTCAGGTAACGAGTGAGCCGGCCCAGTGGGTTCCTGAAACTGATGCACCCCTGCCGTGCCATGTGTCGCGGGCCGCCATTTTGTCTGAAGCGCTGCGTGGAACATTGTATTCCCGGTCGCTTTGCACTTCACTGTCTTCTTCAACAGCACTACCTACTTCTATATCACCTTCATTCTCCATCTTTCTTTCAAACGTCTCTACTTCTACAATAATTTGATCTAACTCCTCTTGCGAGTAGTCGATCATCTCTTCATCGTTTGTAGCAGACGAGAAAGCCGCCATTGTGAAAGTCGGTCAGTTTCCATTCACAAAGTTACTCGCTGCGTTCTGTGCCTATTCTCAATGAACACACACGGTACCATCACCCAAAAATAGTGCCAACACATGATTGGGCCATGCCTGAGTCTTCCTAGTTACTGTCTGCGACTGTGTGTGTCTACACACGTGATCACTGCGTGATGGAAAATTCCCGCGGAGAGGTCCCGGTAACTCCGGTACGGGAAGAACAGGCGCCCGACGTTAAGTCCCGGATTGTCCCGTTGCGAGTATAAGAGGGTAAAAGATACTAACTGCAAGTTCCCTCAAGGCTTTGAGCACTCTCCATTCATCTCTAAACCTGCATGGTTAAATTAACCTGTTGAAGAGTTGTGATCATTTACCTGGGAACACTGGCATGCAATGAGGGAGTCCAGAGCAACCTGGCATCACCTTCAACTACCTTATGGGCCCCCTGCAGCTGCAACAATACAGCCTGTCAGATTTTGAACAATATGATGAGTTTGATCAACCACAAATAGAATTATCATGTGTAATATATGCATCTTTATGAGTAATATATGCATCTTTTTATTTCTTCATTCACAAGTGCAAACTGAGACAACCCCGGCATAAGCAATATGCACAGCAGACATTCACATCATCACAACGGAAATGTATCGCCTACAGATCAAGCAATACAGTCCTGGTCAACAAGTTAATCGCAATCTCTGTTTGCACACCAGTGTGATAAGAAAACCCGAGTTGTCGAGAGTCAACTATCTTCCATGAATGAAGGATGTGTGCATATTCACACCAATCTACTGATCAATGTAAAGAAAACTCATCTGCTTACAGATCATACAGTAAATGACACTCCACATGCACTAGAACAATGAATCAAAACTGAAAAATTTCTATTAAAAAAAAAAAAAAAAAAAAAAAATCCCAGGATAAATGTATTATGGCCGTTTAAAAACAATGAATTGGCGTCATGCAAATATAATTCTATTCAAATCCTAATCCAAGGTCGATATTTTAGACAAGCCTACCCAAAAATAAGTCGAATTTAATCCATGAAGTAAGTTTCTTGACTCTTAAGAGTGTTGAAAATTATGAAGTCATCGGTTAATATGGAATGGATTTTAGCACTTCAACATTCAAAGACAGAAATAACAAATGTAAGTAATTTGTCCAACAGAAAGTACTCCAAAAGACCAGAAACAAAACAGGAGAATAAACATAAAAATCCATGCTAAACGAAAATGACAAACGTATCATCTGCTGAGTATTTTTCTTTTCCTCTCTTGACAGTACCTGTACAAGTAATCTTGAACAGTTCCAACCACACACCTTTCCTTCACCTCTAAAATGCAAAATAAAACCAAACTCCTGTAATGCCGGTGAACAGATGGGTATAATTGTAAGAAAGATACCACCTTTTAACTTGTCACTTTACGCTGCAGTCTTTTCAGTGTGAATGACCATGGATCTGAGCAAGGGCATTCATCCATACAACCTACAGTGGAGCACTTTGTCTCCTGGAAAAGATGGAATTTGAACAGGAAACGGGGGGGAATAGCTCAGTTGGTAGAGTGCCAGACTCGTGATCCTGGGGTTGCGGGTTCGAATTTCGGTACAGGGGGATTTTTCCCTCGGAGTTGACATTGGTTCTGACTCCATTCCCCATACAGTTCTTCAAATGAGACTATAAACCGAGGTTCCGTGAGTGAATGCATGCACATCATCTTGCACACATGTAAAATCCCATCACCAACTTTCGGAAGGCCAGTTTGGCCGTTGGTATGGATGACATGTTATACAGAGCATGTACCTTCCCCGAAGATGAGTATGGTTGTCTTAATGGCAGGATAAAAAAAAATGGTCATACACACAAAACTCCACTGCCTGCCTATACAGGCAGCATCCGCAGGAGTATCAGCTTGCGTACCCAGAAAGAAAGAAAGAACAGGAAACAATAATATGTCAGTGGACTGTTGAAAGAGCATAAAACATCTGTCCAGCAGAAATCTGTCCACTCACTGTCTTCATGGTGCCTGATTGGCCCAGCACACAATTTTTTTTTTTTTGTTTTGTTTTTTGTTTTGATCCAAAGGACTGCCTATTCCCACTCAAGGCAGCCAGGTTAGACTTTACTTCACTCATGGCAGCCAAGTTAGACTTTACTTCAGAGTCATTTGGATGACATTTCAAACTGCCTTATGAATGCACATATCAAAAAACAAAAAAAAAAGAAAAAAAACTATTAAAAAATCTAAAAAAAAGAAAAAAAAACTGACAAAGACAATGAAAAATCTACCAAACAAAAAAAAAAACCCTGACAAACTTGCTTGCAAATTAAATCCCATTCGTTCTTTGTTGGATGGATGACCTACAAAATACTAATAAAAGCTATGCATTCTGTATTGTATTTAGACATGATCTCTTAAGGCAATCACTACCACATGCACAAATTTCACCCATGGTGAACCTTGGGAGTTCTAGCCATGGAAGTAAACTGGTGATCAGGACTTAACACTTGTAGGCTAAAAGTAATATTTCACCAACATCAAAGTTAACATCTCAAGGAAAATAAAAATGGTTAAAATCCAATGTTTTAACCGTATAATCTAAGCAATATTTAAGAATGCATAATCAGTTAAAATTCTATTCTGTCTTAAAGCTGAGTATCCTTTTCAGAAAAATAAAGTGAACAAGCACTATATCAATAATTTTGCTTTCATCAAAACAACAAAAAATAACAATAAAACAACAACAACAACAAAACTACCTTTACCTATTCTGCCTCAGGCAGAATTCTCAAAACATAAGAAGTGGTATGTGAAAGTAAGAGAATGAAGGGACAGAATTCAATACTTAAGCTTGGCACTGAAGAAAAATGAAGAAACGAATTCTGAAACTCTTGGCATACTGACCACTAAAACTATCATAGTATTGTGTTAACACACATTATTAGCAGTAACGAGATTGTAGATTCCTTCCGCAAGATGTAACCATGCACTCTCACATGACAAATGCTGAAAGCAAAACAACAAAAAACCGAATGCTCCAAATTGCTTTCCTACACTAATTACGTGATGGCAACAGACTTGTAAAGGGTCCTTTACACACAACCATATACACACACAAACCCCCCCCCCCCCCCCCCTCCCTGATACTTGTGATGCTGTTTTCACTTTAACAGAATTTCAGTTTGTATGCACCATATGGAAACCCATTCACGCTCACCAAAACTGAAAACAGATCATTAACTGAAAGAGGCATTTCACATTCCATTGGTGGAATTGTTGCAACAGAGCTTAGTCCAGCTCTCACATAGTCAGCCATACCCAGGATCACCCTCAAACCTAGCAGTCCACAGGAGCGATCAATAACGTCTTTCACTGTTGTGGTTCAAAGTATCTCTGTCAGTCGCAATCATTTACACATGAAAAGGTATTTAAACACTTTTTCAAAATTCCCCCCCTCATAATCCACAGAAATTTTCCTGTCATTCCACATTGTTCAAACGTCAGACCACATACAACTTTCACTGGTGTGACCATCACAGTCTTTGATGCACTTACAAAATGTATTGGTCAAAGCATTCAAGTCACACACAATCCTTAGTCAATGGACAAAAGCAGGAACAACAGCAAAAACAGAAAGTAAACTAACCAATCAAGTTGTGTCAAGATAACCATGTTTTATAGTTAGGCTTAACAAATGATTCTTTTCACAAGACAGAATTTGACGCAGTCCCTAAATTCTGTCGATGAAGGTTTTCAGTATTTACACTTTAACTCCTTTACCGTCCCATCCCCACCCTCTTCCATCACACCTCTTGCTACTTTCTCTCAATGTTCACAGCCAACTGGACAGTTTTTGTTTTCAACACCAGATTTTCAGTTTAACTGTTTTTATTTAACACTCAAACATTCAACCTAATGGTAATGTTGCATTCGTTTTAATCAACCACTTTTTCCGCTTCCAGCAAGATTTTCTATCAGCTGTCCATGTAAAAAGAGCACTGACTGAACTGCAAGAACGGACTGTAAGAAAGAAACGAAAGTACTGTAATTTCATCTTCCAAATTGTAACAAAGACACACTGCTCAAAAACTATTCACCTAGCATACATGTAAATGTTTCTTTTGTCTTTCATTTTTATTTCTGAACCTTAGTTTTCTTTATGTCAACTGAAAAATGCATGCTGAATGTTTTTCATGCTGTATATATGACTGGACTGGTACCAGTATTACAGGGAAGCCATGTTTTTTTCAAGAAGGAAATTGTGCTGTTCTTTTCATACGCTCCTGGCTTTCCCATCTTCCTCCTCAGAGTACAACCTTGATGTGGTTGAGGGGCTTGCGTGTCTTTATGACCCTGAGAGCTATGTTGGCGGGAGATCCGTCTCCTGGTAGGGCCACTCAAGCCAGACAGGTCAAAGGGTAGAGACCAGACGAATAGCACTCACTGGTCCTCCAGGATAACAACCCAATCCTGTAAAAACTAGCCTGGTACAGAAACCGCAATGACAATATCTGAAAACAACATGGTTGAGGAAGAGCCCTCTCTGGTAGAGCCCATGACACAAGCTGGTGAAAGCCTTCAGGAAGCCAGTGCGCCGACTACTCTTCTGACGATCAAAACCAAGACCAGGATACTTGGCGCAGGAGTGTCGACGCTGAGGTGAAGGCCGCGGGAATGATGTGGATCCAGCTAAGGAGGACCTGCCAGAATCGTATGCATTGGAGAAGTGTCCTCGCAGCCCTATGTTCCTCAAGGAATCAAGAGGCATAAGTCAAGTAAGTCAAGTTCCCGTCTTCACTGACCACTAGCTCCATGGTCATCCCAGTGTATGAGCTGAACTACTTTGTAACATCTTTTTACTCTATAGAAATTTTCAAGAAGAAAACACACTGTTGTATTGAAATTTGAATAAAATAGTTTTAATCCTATCGCTTAAGTATTCTTGAATCTTTCATGATCCCTTTCAATCATTATGTTTTGGTGCATCACTTATGTTCACCATAACAAAGGGAGCACACTTCACACTACTACAAAGCACACGCGTTATTAACTTCTCTTTGTTGCCAGTTCCAAATACATTTGTGATGCAGCATGGGAAAAGGAGGCTAAAGTTGCAGCCAGCCATTCCCCGCTGCGGGTTAAAATATCTTGATTACTCCCCCTTTGTTGTGATCAGAGTATCAAACTTTAAACAAGTGTAGAAAAAAAAAACTATAACTGATAAATCCATTCTGTTTTTTGCATTTTATTTGGGAGGTATTTAAACTGAATAAAATGCAAAAAAAAAAAAAAAAAAAATGAAAATTTTGCACTTAAACCTCGTTTTCCCCTTCTGCGTCACATTTCTATAAACAGATTCACAAAACCATGAAAAACAAAAGAAGGAACAAGAAATTCAATGTAGAACTAACAGTAAATTAGAAGATCACTGATCCTTCCACTTCTATTTTCTGTGACCAGAATTGAAAGTGAAGTACACAAGTGTTCCATAAGATCCATTTGACTGTTAACAGTGAAGAAAAAGGCAAGTTTGCATTTCCCAATCATTTCTGCTGCATGCTTTCACACAATCTGTTCTCAAGCAATTCATACACAGTAACGCACTAGTAAATGCTAAATGCCATTTGCAGCTTTCTTCCCACTGGTCAGTATGACACAAATCTTGAAACAGACAAAACGTCTGAAAGGACATAACGAATCAATAGACTAGATCGTGAAAACAACACAAACCAACCATAATCACATGTTTAAACACACTTCTCAGAACAAAAATCCAGTTTTCAAGGATATTCTATTCTAAGACGTTTCAGGGCACACGATGTCTATTCATCGATTCCCTAATCACTCTGTCTGCCCCCTTCTGATTCCCATCTGTCCCCCCACCACTTTTGTCATTCACACATCCCACACTCTCTCATTTCCTTTCGCTGATATCCTCATGCTTTGCTGTGAGTATCTAACTGAGTGAAGTGTATATTCACATGACCTGGCATCCTCATGCTAGACGTACATGACAATACCGTTAACTATGGCGGAATAGGTGATGCCTCACCAACTATATGCATGTAAAACGAGTTGTATTTCCACATAAATGCTCTATGTTCTTCTTCTTTGTTATAACTTTTAATGCCTGCATGTGGTTGGGAAAAAAAAAAAAAAAAAAAAAAAAACAGGAATGGGAGAGCAAGAGGACAGTGTGAAGGGTGTGGAAGGGCAAAGGGAACAGTGCATCTATTTATGGAGATGGGAATGAAGTGAAGGCTCCTGCTGATTCATTCTGTTGTGTGGAAATGAAACATGTCTAGTTGAAAACCTGTGCAGTGCAGTAATTTTTTTCTTTCTTATTTTGTAACATGAATGCTCATTACTTCTATTCATACAGCCTACATGTCTGGGTACGCTATGAAAGAATGTTGATGAAAGCTCCCATTCACATTTTCATTAAACATGTTCTGGAAAACTGGTTACCATAAAAATGAAACAAATCATCCACTTTCAATAGTTTTTAATGTAGCGCATGTATATATATACAAATATTGGAGCAAAGAATGAGGTGTGTGTGTGAAAGCTGTCACTTTGTTTTTGCTCATCCCAAGAAGTGCAAGACATGGCATCGGGTGCAAGAAGGGCACCCCAAAGTATGCCAAATGCAAAGACCAAAATACAGCCCACCCTGATCATTTGTGTGCACAGGTCAATTTCAGCAGTTTACAAGATTTTTTTTTTTGTCCTTAGAAGCTTCCTTCTCTGTAAACAAGCCATGACAGAAAAATGAAAGAACATGACCTTGCTTTATGACAAAAGAAAGCCCCGTAACTAGCTGTCCTACAGCATTTCATTGCTGATTAAATACACCAATCTTGTATATGGCACACCTGCACGCACAAACACAGACTGCTTTTCACACAACCCTACAAGGTACAAAATGATCCCAATTCACCACACACAAAAAAAGAAAATAGTGAGCAGAAAACTCTTATTTTCCATTTGAAAATAGCTGTAATCGAAATTGAACCTAACCCAAAGCTCCCATTTATTTCAAATCTAATATCAATGCTGCAGGATCTTCCAGGAACAGTTTCCACAGGTTGGAAAAGCGTGCAACAGTGGCGCCATCAATGATCCGATGATCGGCGGTCCAGCTGACGTTCATAATGTGTGCCTGGATCACCTCTCCTTTGTCATCGAATCGTGGCAACACCTGCACCATTAACAGGTACAGCCATTACCGAAATCAACAACTACAATGCTGCAAGGTTATTTTTAGAGCATTAGACACTGATAAAAAGAACCGAACAACTGGGTACCTGTGGTAATGTATAAGCAGACACAGTTTTCGTGGTAAGAAATATGTAGAAGCACACAAAGAGGCTCTCTCTCTCTCTCTGCCCCCCCCAACACACCACACACACACACACCTTGAGAATATGTCAAACTTGTCAGGCATAGTTATTCAAAAGAGGAGTTCTTGACCACCTCTCACCGAAGCATGTATTAGGTATGCCAGCTGCCTGATGATGTAATTGAAAAAAAAAAAAAAAAAAAGAAAAAAATTATGACTGTGGTGGGGAGGTGGATAGTGCGATGGCAGTTGGGAAAGTAGAAACAGGCAGTGCTCTAGAGTTGTTGTTGCCTGCGCACCTGTCTGACATTGTAAAATAACAGATTTGCTGCTTTCCAATATATTTTCAACAAGCTTTCATTCAGATCTTACATTATCAGATGATAAAAACCAGGGGATGGTGATAGCATTCTGAAAATTTGCAGACGCGCAAAAAAAAAAAAAAAAAAAAAGAAAAAAAAAAAAAAAAGAGGAAATCTGCTAACAGGAGAAAACGGACATACCTGGTATGTAGAGGAATGCAAGTTATCTATAGATTAAAAAAAAATCTTCTTGCGTCTGCTAATACTACACAGTAGACAGAGTATGGTCAGGATGTGGGACCTAGGTGTATGTGTCAATTAATGATAGTTTATACAGCAATTACACTAGTTCACATTTTGCAGATGACATATGCCCACTGTAAAGAAATCTGCTGAGACAGAAAATTGATTAAAATAATTACTTTGATTAGAAACTGAGACAGTAGAAAATCTGCACTTCTAGATACACTGATTCATGAAAATAAACACATCTGATAAAACTATGTACATCGTTTGTGGTAACTCTCAATTTATGAATTAACCATTTTGGATGCTCAAGATAAAGAAAAAAGAAACATCATGCAGTCTGCTGCAGCCTACACTCTAAATCTGCAATCAGAATAATAATGGAATTTTGTGACCATCACAAAGATCACATCTTCAGTCCCCGGTATGCCACAACAAATACAGCCTGTAACAATCTACATTTAAAAACAATGGAATCAAGAGTAATACTGAAAGATGCTGTGAAGACCATATCATCGTAACACACACACACATCCACACACACATAATTATTCTGGCGTTACCATTTAATCATTTTTGAAAACATTTTCACCAGTGCAAACCACTTTTTAAAAAAAAACAGTTTCAGACCTATAGCCATCTTCCTTATTAAGAGATCTGAGGGAGAAAAAAAGAGTAATGTTTTCACATGGCCTCAGTGAGAGGTCAACAGGAAGAATCAAGGCTCAACACATCGATACAATCTGTAAAAACTGTCATCCCTCAGCATCCTCGTGAAGGCAAGCGACATGAGAAACAAACTCCCCCATCTGATGACTCACACCAAGTACCTCTTTCCTCTTGCTGCAGTGCAGCACTACAGTAATGACAGCAGGGGTTTCAGCTGTCAGCTCTTACACTCTGTGCACGTGAACAAAATGCTCATCGCGTCAGTGACCACTCCCAGGACAAGGTCGGGTCAACCCAGTATGATGCATGAAAACGCAGTCACTCTATCTTTCATTCACACACAAATCCATTCAAAACACGGTGAAAAGTGAACACATACCTGGATTTTTCCTAGAGCTCCTATGAACACCTCTGGAGGCATGATCACAGGTCTGGCGTACGTGCCTCCAATCTGCAACGATAAAATGAATGGAGGCTTCTACACCTGTATATGTTTGGGATGCGACTTATCCAGTGTCATTTACTTTAATTGTTCCAATTGTTTTCAAGCAAGCAGAAGTTGGAAATCAACAATATTTCCTTTGTAAGCTGCTGGATGGGCTGTAGGAAATTCTGTGTGGTCACAGGGTTGTGTATAACATGACCTTCCACGTAAAATCAAACCTGAACTTCCATGCTTCTGCAATGCCTTTTGTGCACAACTTTTGTCTATCCCTTATTTTTACAAAAAGTTTAGCAAAAAATTCTTCCCTATTGCCATCTTATCATTAAACCACCAGTTAAAAGCATTTTTAACAGGTTTTTCTTATTCAATTTCTTAAGACAGTCCACTTCATAACTCTGAAGGTTCTGCAGCACCAATGTACATGTTTGCATTTGTATAATCAATTTCCATAGGCACATGATTTGTACACTTGTGAAAAAAATAGAGGTATTCAACAAGACTGTTACAGTTTGTGCAGACTCCTCCCCTGTGTCATTTATTCACACACACACACACACACACACACACACAAAACGCAGCTTTGCTTCAAGGCCATGGCTTGGAAATGGGTCTTCACTTTTTCTGTCAGTCAGTGAAGATCTCTCTGACAACGCTTTCAAGGAAGGGCCCAGTTCTCCCCTCTATATAGATGTCGAATAAGGCAATGTTCAGGCCAACTTTCCTAGTTCTGGGAACAGCTCACATTAACCTGTTGGCCACCCAAAGGAACACCAAGCCTTCAGTTCTTGTACCTTCTGTTCAAGCTTTTACTTTTGGAGCTGCTGCCAATCTCACATATGCCTGTCCATTTCAATAGTTACCTCTCCAAACGTTCATATGCCCTCTTACCTTCCCATTTTATCAGCAAAATATGCGAAAAATGAGCTACTTCGAATATCTTCTGATGTAGTGAACTCACTAAGAGTGATCACTCTTGCTGGCTGACTAGGAATGGAGTGAAGGTTAGCTCCCGCTCTCACAACTTTGGGTTGGCTGGTTTGTTTTTTTTAGTCTAGGATCATGATGATGTGGCGATGTTCCACTCCAAGTGCGTATAAGGCATTTGTTTAGTCAGGTAAGAATCTTGTAAAAACTACTTTTTGTGGTAATTTTTCTTCTTATTCTGACTGCGCAGTGGCAGCACACAGTGAACTCACTGATCCGATGTTGGAGAGGGAGAAGGTGCCTCCAGTGAGGTCTGCCGTTCCCAGCTTGCCCGCCGCACCCAACGCCTGTAGGCGTGTCAGCTCCGAGGCAATCTCAAACACGCTGAGAGACTGGACATTTTTCACGTTGGGGACAAGAAGGCCATCAGGGGTGTCCATGGCAACCCCAATATTATGTGATGCCTGTGCACAGACCAGACAATCAAAACTAACAGTTGTCAACACACACAGAAAGTTTGAGTGGAAAACATGATGAAATGCCACTATTAACTCTCCACTATTGTAACCCTCTTTCCTGCATTTTCAATTTTCATTACACTCTTTTCATGATAAAATTAAAACTGCAAAATGGAAACCAGTTTACTGTTCACTATTAATAAGCACTTTCCTGCATTTTCAATCTCTATTACACTCTTCATGATAAAATTCCAACTATACAAAAGGCAACCAGTTGCATAAGAAAATGTGAATACTGAAACAATCAACAATATCATTCTGTTTACTTGATGGGTTCAAAGTTTCATTCTTAAGTTTGAAAATGAACTGACAAAGTAGGACACTATCCAATATCATCTTCATGAATTTGATGGGTTCTCAGTTTCACTCTGAAGTTTTGAAAACCAACAAAACAAAGCATGATGCAATCTTCAAAATATACTACAGTGCTTTGGATTTGGAAATACAAACACTGATGCTACAGAGACATATAATTATCTGAAAAAATGTATGAAAATAGCACAAGCTGAATGCTTATGATAACATGAGGCATCCAGAATGTACTGCTTTCTGACCCAATGAAACTGGCTATAAAGTTTGTTTACTTTAGAATACCATAGCTGAATCTTCAAGTACCTTGTACGTGATGTTCTCACATTTGTCATCGACAGAAGAGTTGAGCACTGGATACTGATGAAGAGCAAGGGAAGCAGCCTGCAAAGTGACCACAATGACAACATCAGTCTGAATGCAGCAGTTCTGAACTGTCCACCCAGAGCAAATTACCATAACAAGAAACAGCAGTCGTAGCATAGCAGTGTCTCTAACACCTGAAACAAAGCATGTTTGTGGAAACCAATCAGTCTGGTTGTAAAAAACATCTGATTCCGTTTGTTTCTTTGAAACATCAATTTTCTCTTTCAAAACTTAGGCACATGATTCAAATGGTTGCAGATAAAAATAAAGGTTGCTCCGTTTATCTCTAAATGCTAGGCATACACACTAAATGATATACCAGCTGGTGATGAACCCTCTCTGGAACATGATCCTCCAAAAGCAAAACTGTTTAGATTTGCGAGACATTATACTGTCACCACAATTTCTGGATTTTACAATTCTTTTTTGGAGCAGTCATAGTTTGTCTGTCTGGGGGAGGGGGGGGAATGCAGTTTTCTATGATCCTGTGATAGCTGTGCTGCCAGTCGTTGCCGGTCACACTGAAGGCACCAGACAGTTAGCCGTCAAAATCGTTTGTGACTGCACTAAAATCCTGACCACTGGGGTAGCCTGATGCAGGACCATGGTTTCCCTGGAGGTTTGTCACAACTCGTATTTGTTGTCTGGTTTTCCTTCCCCTCTCCTGCACCATTACTCCCCCTTTCCATTCTGGCTTCCTAACACAGCTACACCCAAGTCACCCTGTCGAAGTCTCAGCACTGGCAGTTACTGAGAGTATTCAACAATCAGGTTTTGGCATGTCAAAATTTTCATTGTCTTATTCTAGTCTGTGAAACGCTGACTTGAAAGATAAAAATTTCCTTGAAGAGCACATGAACTATTTCTCATTACACAGCAACCCATATACCAATATTTCCTCTCACCTTCAGGAAGACAGGCATGTATGAGAAGCGAATTCCTCGCTGTGCGGCAATGTTCTTCAGCTTGTCACGAATGCTAACCAGCTGACTGAGGTCAACCTCGTCGTAGTACCCGAAGGCCGGAATCTGCAGCGCTGCCGACATGGTTTTCACCATGGCTTTCTTGATGCCCTTGATCGGCTCAGTGCGATCCTGCCCCACTGGTGCCGACACCCTGGCAGCAATGGGCTGTGGAGGTGATGGCGGCGGCTGACGGGTTGTTTGTGGGGGGGGGGGGGGCGAATTTCTTGAGGGGGTTGAGATGGAGTGCTGGGTCTTGGTAGTGGTGGTGGTACGATTTCTGTGTAAATGACATATCAGTGCTGTATTTGATGCAACACACCAGGACATAAGACTTCATAAAGGGGAAAAAAACTCAAATAAGACAAAAAAAAAGCTGATACTTATTGAAAAAAAAAAATGTGAAGTTTATTCCCTTTGATACGAGAGAGAGAAACAGAGAGAGACAGACAGACAGACAGACAGACACAGAGAGAGAGAGAGAGCAACAGAGAGAGAGAGAGAGAGAGAGAGATACAGACAGGGCAAGAGCGATGGATTTGGGGCGGTTGGTAGGGTGAGGTCGGATAGGAAAATCGCAACATTATAGGGGAAACTCTTTCACTTGCAATAAAGAAACAAAATGAAACAATACATAGATCAGCGATAAACAATGAACATCCTGTGTACATGCAAAGGCAGGAAGTGAACAGGAGCAAATTTACTGACATTGAAATACAGACGATTAAATCATACACTGAGTCGCATCTGTTTGGAGTGGGCTGAAGCGTGCATCTGTTTGCTTTGGTCAATACAGATGTAGTCCTGTTCCTTTCATTCAGAACACATCTACATTCTGAAAATTGTTAGTTCATCTCAGGGTCTAAACCGGTGACGGTGTAATGCTCAGAACATGGTCTGGTGCAGACAAGAGACAAGTCTGCAACAATGCCAGGAAAGAGCAGTCTAATTAACAATGCACGAACGTGCATGCGCACACACGTGCACACACACACACACACACACACATACAGGAGACAAGCCTACAACATTGCCAGGAAGAGCAGCCTAATTAACAATGCACGAACATGTATGCGTGCACGCGCACGCACACACACACACACACACACAAAGAGGAGACAAGCCTGCAACACCGCCAGGAAAGAGCAGTCTATTTAACAATGCACAAGCGTTCATGCGCACGCACACACACACACACACACACACACACAGAGGAGACAAGCCTACAACAATGCCAGGAAAGAGCAGTCTAATTAACAATGCACGAACATGCATGCACACACACACACACACACACACAGGGTTCATTTTCTGGAGATGCCCTGCTTCACAGGCGCATTTTCCCAACTGAACCACTGTCTTCTGACCAGAGTGGCCAACATCCTATCCTTGCTTGGAAACAGCAGGGTGAACATCAAGAGTCAAAGCTTGTTCTGGGTTGTTTTTTTTTCATTGCTTAGATTGTGAACAATGCTTGCCTAGCTCACAAGGAGTGGCGTGGGAACAGTATGCTGTGACCTGCTCCCCCCACTCTCCATCACCCCCCCCCCCCCCCCCAACTTTTACACAGAAATCTGAAGGATATGAACAGCATGCCCCCTTCTGATTTTTCACAGACATATTTGGGATGCCAAACCTCACCTCCTGCACCCTCACTTTTACAAAATGTAGGAGCCCCACCATGATGTAACCAGCGCCAGATAAAAAGCTTGGCCCATCACATTAGAGAAAAATCCCATACAATCCTGACCGCAAGGGTCAATGCCAAGGCAGTGATATTTCCAGAACAAACCCTGCACACACTCTGTAACGCACGCATATGTATGTGCCTGTATGCACACAAACACTGGTCTTCCCTTTTTTTTTTTTTTTTTTTCCCTCTCCTTGGGTGTCGCCTCATCCATGCCACTTCAGTGGCTCTGCACCAACGCCGCTCATTCCGGCTCTCTATCCAACAGCCATCCACACCAACGCCGCTCATTCGGCTCCCTATCCAACAGCCATCCACACCAACGCTGCTCATTCCGGCTCCCTATCCAACAGCCATCCCAACACCAACGCCACTCATTCCGGCTCCCTATCCAACAGCCATCCACATCAACGCCGCTCATTCTGGCTCCCTATCTACAGCCATCCACACCAACGCCGCTCATTCCGGCTCCCTATCCAACAGCCATCCACACCAACGCCGCTCTCATTCCGGCTCCCTATCCAACACAGCCATCCACACACCAACGCCGCTCATTCCGGCTCCCTATCCCAGCCATCCACACCAACGCCGCTCCAGCCAGCCATCCACACCAACGCCGCTCATTCCGGCTCTCTATCCAACAGCCATCCACACCAACGCCGCTCATTCCGGCTCCTATCCATCCACACCAACGCCGCTCATTCCGGCTCCCTATCCCAACAGCCATCCACCAACGCTCCGGCTCCCTATCCTCATTCAACGCCGCTCTCCGCTCCCTATCCAACAGCCATCCACACCAACGCCGCTCATTCCGCTCCCTATCCAACCATCCCACCAACGCCGCTCATCCGGCTCCCTATCCAACAACATCCCGCTCATTCCGGCTCCCTATCCAACAGCCATCCACACCAACGCCGCTCATTCCGGCTCCCTATCCAACAGCCATCCACACCAACGCCGCTCATTCCGGCTCCCTATCCAACAGCCATCCACACCAACGCCGCTCATTCCGGCTCCCTATCCAACAGCCATCCACACCAACGCCGCTCATTCCGGCTCCCTATCCAACAGCCATCCACACCAACGCCGCTCATTCCGGCTCCCTATCAACAGCCATCCACACCAACGCCGCTCATTCTCCGGCTCCCTATCTACAGCCATCCACACCAACACCACTCACCGCTCATTCCGGCTCCCTATCCAACAGCCATCCACACCAACGCTGCTCATTCCGGCTCCCTATCCAACAGCCATCCAAACCAACGCCACTCATTCCGGCTCCCTATCCAACAGCCATCCACATCAACGCCGCTCATTCCGGCTCCCCTATACACAGCCCATCCACACCAACGCCGCTCATTCCGGCTCCCTATCCAACAGCCATCCATACCAACGCCGCTCATTCCGGCTCCCTATCCAACAGCCATCCACATCAACGCCGCTCATTCCGGCTCCCTATCTACAGCCATCCACACCAACGCCGCTCATTCCGGCTCTCTATCCAACAGCCATCCACACCAACGCCGCTCATTCCGGCTCCCTATCCAACAGCCATCCACACCAACGCCGCTCATTCCGGCTCCCTATCCCAACAGCCATCCACACCAACGCCGCTCATTCCGGCTCTCTATCCAACAGCCATCCACACCAATGCCGCTCATTCCGGCTCCCTATCCACAGCCATCCACATCAACATTGCTCATTCCGGCTCCCTATCCAACAGCCATCCACACCAACGCCACTCATTCCGGCTCCCTATTCAACAGCCACTGTCCGGCCAAAAGTTGCGTATATTTTCGCAACAGTATGCTATATCCTGCTTAACCACCACCACACCCTCCCCCCCCACCATGCTTTATTCAGAAATTTGGTAGACATGAGAAGCCTCACCAATCCCCCACCCACCCATTCGCCCATCCTTCTTCTTTTTTACAGGAATATTTGAGATGCCAACCTGCCCCTCCAAGCGCTCTCGCCTTTACAACATTTTGGAAACCCACTGTGATGTGATCTGTGGCAGATGAAAAGCTCCACCCTTCACACAACAGATATATCCTATAAACAAACTCTGACTAATGGCCAATGACCCGCAAACTGAAATTTCCAGAATGAAACCTGCACACACTCTCTTACATATGCATGTGAGAGCACATACAAAATTGCCCTGCTGATGACTACAATTGCTTAGCTGTGGATCACGAGTTAGCTCTCTCCCTCCAGAGAAACCCAACACATCCATCCAATAAAAGCTCCTAGGAATATGCCAAGAAAGGCGACTCAGACCGAACATAACCAAGAGCATAGACATGGAGAAGAAACTGAAACTGAATTCACAATGACAGCAGGCCATGGAAGTCCACAGAATTAAGCATTTTTTTAATGCTGATCTGAGTCTGTACGACAAGGCTGTACTCTATGCTTGTAGGTTCAACCAGATCCAAAATAAACAGACACCTGCAGTATTGGTCAGGAAATTTGAACAACACAATCAGAGATGAAATCGTTAAATTGATGAAAAAACTCAAGTGTGTGGCCCTTGTCCTCCAAACTGAGCCCATACAAACTCGACACTAGGTAGGAACCAGTCAGGGCAGAAAAATCCCACAAACAAATGTCTCTTACGGGAGCTGAATGCACAATCTCCCAGCTAAGAGTCTGCGATGCTAAACACTTCATTATGACCCTTGGTCACCGTTTCTTCATTTCATCTCTTGTCACACAATACATCCACTAAGCTAGCAAATCTCAAGAACAGTGGGGGAAAGGGTGAAAGCTCTCTTCACCATCCATTCACATACATTTCAATCGATTTCACACAAACCCTGAAATACTGAAAATAATGTGCCAAAGGATCACCTATTTTCGTAAGACTTTGTTCCTCCAAAAACTTCAGGATGTCTTCCTTTAACACGCGTCCATCTTTTCCCGTTCCCGCAATGTTGTTCAAGCTGACCTGACAACATACATGATTGTCAGCATTGGTGTACACACATGCATGAACACAGTACTATGGTCATGGGTATACATACATAGACACAGAACACATCCCTAGCACACACACACACATTACTTACAGATGTACCAAAAGTAATACATACTTTGCTAGTAACATTATGCCTGCTACTTTACATTAAAAACAACAACAACAACAACAAAAATCTTTCGTGTCAGATCATCTCACCATACTTTACCATGAAAACGCAACATATGTGAAACAAGACCCAGCCAAACAACAGTCACTCCAGAGCATTCAGTATCTTAGTGGTTCTGCAAGTGCAATGTATGTGTCTGACTATGCTGGGTTCAGCAAACTGGAAGATCTACAGTGACAAGGATAACGAAATAACTTCAGTATATTCCACAACAGTCAGTTGCACACAAGTGGCTTGCTGATTAATGAGTAGTAATAGCTAAAAACAGTGATCACAGCATAATGAAACGGGACATGAGAAAGTGGAAACATCAGCCATAACTCTTATTTTCAAAAGGGCAGAAGCACATCTACTGAACTTCCTTCCAACACTCTTCTTGCATTTCCATACCTGAATTCACACCAGAAATGAAATGGAACATGAGAAAGTGGAAATATCACCACAGTACTATATTCATTTTCTAAAGGGCTGAAACACTTTAAACATTTGTCATCTTGCATTTCCATATATAGTATACAGAAAGCCCATGTTCATAGCTGAAGATTTTCACATGAAAAAATATATATTAGTTGCTTACATACCAACTTCACTATGTTCTATGACCTGAAACATGAGTCATCCTGTTTAGTTCAGACTAGCTTCACCA
The DNA here is from genome assembly GCA_016801955.1 of Conus betulinus. Taxonomy (NCBI): domain Eukaryota; kingdom Metazoa; phylum Mollusca; class Gastropoda; order Neogastropoda; family Conidae; genus Conus; species Conus betulinus. The sequence continues at coordinate 240,439 of JADBJO010000412.1, forward strand.
AACTTGAGCAAATCCTTAATAGTTTTTTGTTGTGCTAGGGTTTCACCATACAGTGAGGAAAGCGGGTATTGAACCCCCACACACTTCACAGGGTGTCTTAGTACTGCAACAGCAACCAACATTTAACCAAACAGAGCAAGCAAACTGACCACAGCTTGCAAAAGTCTGACAATTTACGGAATATGATGTCGAAGTTGTCCCCACAACTATATTTTCCCTATCTATTCTTTCTTGAAAATCTTTGTGTACGTTTTTTTCTCTGGCTGTTTTGGGGGTTGCTTTCTTGATGATATCTTATTGGCACTTATCTAATACTTGAGATCTGACTCGATTCTCATCCATGCCAAGGCATTTTGTGCCTGTCTGATTATACCTACGTGTGTCAAGACACCAAATGTCAACAGTAAAAAAAACAATCACATGTGCCATTATACTTACGGTCAACACATTTGATGGAATTATGAAAACCTGTACAAATCATACTTCTAGATCATCTTCCGGCTTTACATTTCATCAATAATAATCATTCTGCTACAGAGAAACAGTAGGTGCCATGAAAGAACAACAACAAAACTTACATTGTACTCCATGGCCAGTTTTCGCACAGCTGGGGTAGCCAGGACTTTGTGGCCGCCACGTATGGTCTGCATTGGAAGACCGTGGGACTGTGATGAGACAGACTCCTCTGCACGACCTACTTGGGGCTCATACACATCTTCCTCCTTTGTTTCTGAAACATGCCCTCCGGAAACTGTTTTCAGACAAAAACCACTTATTATTATTACTGGACAAAAGCAACTCATTACTATCAATGAACACGAACAACTCATTACTGTTACTGGACAAAAACAACTCACTACTATTACTGGACAAAAACAACTCATCATTAATTTCTTTAACACGCACAATCACTATGATCTGACTACTAATGTTGATCATTAATTTTGTTTGTCCACTCTGTTTCTTTCATGACGTATGACAAAGGGAAGGGAGTTGTACAGGAGTTGTACAAGTTCTAAAAAACAAAAACAATCAATATCTACTGGAACAAACTTGCTAATGTGGAAGCTGATGGGCTGTTAACTCAATCAAGTCACAGCCAAAATGGACTGGTTTATCCCTCAGATCGCACAATTTTTGCCAATTTTTCTAAAATCATACAAAATCAACCACTTCACTAGGAGCATGAAACATACATCAATGGATAGAAGAAACAATATCTTTATCAAAATTGCTTACGTTGAGAGTGGCATCTACACACACAGTTCATAAGATGTAAGTAATCCAAAATGAAACAGAATTGCAGAAAAGCAAAAACTTTTTGTGCACACTGTAATGCACTTCATTATGCTCTCTATCCTCCCGCACAAGTTCAGTTACACTTCTGTGCACTTGTTATCACCTACAGAGAACAGTATATATATACCTTTATATATATATATAGTATATATATATATACCTATATATATATATATATATATATATATATATATATATATAAGTTTAAAAATATGATTAAAAAAAAGGAGATTAAAAACAACCAACAAACTTGTTTCAAGCTCTCTGCTCTCTTCAGGGTGTTCATTTTGGGCACGCTACCGGTGTTATATATATGTGTGTGTGTGTGTAAGCGTGAGTTCTGCATGTGTTTCACGTGGCCTGTATATTTTTTTACAATTTTGATTTTTGGGGGGGTGCGTTCAGGGGTGTGTTAAGGAATGGTGTGTTGACAAGAATTTCCATTTGTGCCTGCATTGTTTATGATCTCAACTTTTGAATTCAGAGTTGCTAGATGAGGTTTGCATAATATCAGCCACTTTTCTGTAGAACATAGGTTGCATTTTTTTTAGAGATATTATTGTATGGTGCTGCTCTTTTTATAATTTTCCATGATATATTGTAGTCTATTTTTTATCTTTAAGTTTCCAATGTGTGTTTACTTAGTTCTGTTTGGTTTTTATATTTTTCATTTTTGAAGGACTGTTTATGGTTTGCATATCTAGTTTTAAAATGGTTTGCAGTAATCCCTATGTATGTTTCTTTCACTATCAGTTGTTACTGTGGCTTGGTATACAATATTATTGTAAAGGCATTTATTATTCAGGGGGCATTGATCTTTTTTAGTGCAGTTACAAGATGTCCTTTTGTTACCCTTTTTGGCTGTGTTGCCTTTAGTTTTGTTAGATGAGTCAATTATGTTTTTGAGGTTGGGCATACATGAATATGATAGCTTGATGGTGTTTTTATTGAATATTTTAGATAGTACATGTTCTTTTGGAAATGATGTTATAAGAATTTTAAAGAATTCTTTTCCTACATTAGTCTTTATTAAAAAAAGGCCCTAAGCTGTCCCTGAAACGAGATTTATGACCCTAAAATAAAAGGCTGTATGATTTTAAAATCATCAAACTCTGTCGGAAGCATGCATCCAACACGCCTTCAAGCGATGTGAACTGTCGGAAACGCGCTTCCGACAAGACCTGATTAAGATAACCCAGTCAGCACTTTGCTGGCAAAGTGAAAAAACTTGGTGTGTAAATGTCATCTGTTCATTTTTTTCATCTTGAATTCTTATCTCAAACTGACAGAACAAAAGCATTTGCTGGTAAAGTGGAAAAAAATTGGTGTATAAATGCTATCTATTCATTTTTTCATCTGGAATTACTATCTCAAAACGACAAAACAAAAGAGAAACCGAGCATACGTTAACCTACAAATTACACTTCATCATTAAGTGTGAAGTTCCCTTTATTCCCGTCACGATCATATCTTCGTTCAAAACATCTACTGAACCAGGTCATCAACTGTTCAAAGTACCTCCAAGCCTCTTCACAACACTGACAGCATATTTCTGTCTGGTCAGATCAGCTGGCATGGAACCTACCTATACTATAACCTGAGGTAATCTGGACACATCTGAAGAATAGTAAATGTGCAGATCACTACAAAGGAGAGAGAGGAGAAAGGAGGGGAAGAAAGTGGAGGTGGTGGAGGGGGGGGGGGGGGGGGGGGGGGGGTGAAGGAAGGGAGAGAGAGAAGAAGACACAGACTGAAGCATGAATATAGAGACAATAATACATAGCTTTTATCATAAGCCTGTAATTGCGCAAGCACGTGTACATGTATTTACGTGTGCGTGTGTGTGTGTGTGTGTGTGTGTGTGTGTGTGTGTGTGTGTGTGTGTGTGTGTGTGTGTGACACCATGTTTATGCGTAAGTGTGTGTTCATGTGTGTGTCATGTGTGTGTATGTGAGCATGGACAAACATTAACCATCCAGCTGCCCAACTTCTCTTTTCCCGTTCTCCCTCCTCCTCTCTCCCTCTCTCCTCCTCCCCTTTCTCCCGACAGTCCTCACCTGTGGCAGTCTCCACCTCAATGTCCACCAGTGGATTTCCCACTAGCGCTACGTCGTCCACCTCATAATGCAGCTTCTTTATCACCCCATCGTAGCGACTGGTGATGGTGACCGACGCTTTGTCACTCTGTACCTCACAGATTGGGTCAAACTGCTGCACCTCGTCCCCTTCATTCACATACTAAAAAAAAAAAAAAACACACACCACACACACACACAGTCTAAAGGAATATCAAATCACACACTGCAAACACACATAAAAGTTATACTTTACTGGGCATTCAAAACTCAAATGTGTATTTTGTGTCAATCCTAAACTGGAAATTGCTGCCTGGGGACAAAAAAGTACACACACACACACACACACACACACACACACACACACACACACACTCTCTCTCTCTCTCTCTGTCTCTCTCTCTCTCTCTCTCTCTCTCACACACACACACACACACACACACACACACACACACACACACACACACAATCTCAGTTTAATCACTATCTTTATCTCAAGTTCTAAAAAATGTCAAGTATAATGACTGAAACTTTATGGTTACCTAAGCGTTTATGGTTTTATCATTAATGATAAAAAAAAATAAGTCCTCACCACTCTTTGACAACCACTTCTCGAATGCCTTCTCCAATGTCTGACAAGTTGAATGGTAGAACATCTTTATATCTTCCTGTAACCATAAACCTAGACATCAAACACATTCTTCGCACAATGAAAACATGCATAATCATTTCCTCAATGCAATAACTGTTCCAAATTATTCGTTTTCACAAAAAAATAAGAAACTTTAAAAAAAAGGGATGGATGGTGAGAGGGGGGGGGGGGGGGGTCAGCCGATTTACAAAGTGGACAGCTGCCACCGACACAGCACAATAATGTGGTATCCATTTGTCGGGTTCTTCAAAGATTTTTTTCACATGACATTAAAATCTAGTGGAACATTTTGTGCGTGTGTTTAATGCTTGACTTGTCAGTAGCTAACAACACATGCCTGTATTTATTATCAAAAGCTGACCAGCAGGAACCAATCATAAATGGGAAACCAATGACTAGCTCGCAAACATGCAGCTGAGAGCTATTTACACAGGCACTACAACAGCATATTTGTATAAGATATGTGGACTTGCTTCCTTCTATTTAACATGAACACTTTCAAAATGCCCAAATGTTCAAAGTCAGCAGACAGAGATCGGAAGACAGCTAATAACTGTGATCCAATCTACCTCCTTGTAAAGACCATGCTCAAGGTAGGCAAACCAAAGTGGACATGGACAGAATCTAAGAAAATAAAAACTGAAAAAAAAAAAAAAAAAAAAGCTGTTGGCCTGTAAATTCTCGTCAATCTCTATGAGAATTCATGAAATTTATAAATGCACAGCAGAAACCTAAAAAATTAATCATCTGTATGACCAGTTAAGCAGTTATCGTGAAACGAAAAAAAAAAAAAAAGGATTTAACTGATGGTTCAGAAATCACTTTTTCCTTGTGTTTCCCTCCCTCTCGTTTTGCTAGTAATAAACACTTCACTCATTCATTTGTTTTAAGACTCCCACTGGGAAAAAATGAAAATAAAGCCAGAACCTTCCACTGAAAAAAAATTTCTGGAACCCCCCCCACCCCCACCCCTTTTCACACACACACACACACCTCCAAGTCTCTCTCTCTTTCCCACACACACACACACACACACACACACACACACACACACACACACACACACACACCCACAAAGTTAGACACACACTGGCAGGTGGTGAGACGTATGATATTACATCCAGCTTGGCAGCACTTTTTTTCTTACAGGAAAAATGTTACCTGTCATCTTGTAAAACTGAGGTAAAACAGGTTTCAGAACGAGTACAAAAGCTAATAAACTTACTAAATTTGCATGACAGTAGAATCGGAATAACAAATACTCATAAAGAGAGAAAAAAAAATCAAGCTATCCTGTAATTGCTGTCTGCCACACCTCAAAGCCTTTTGAACTAGCAAAAATAAAGAGAACAGTTTACATTTTGCAGGCATGAAATCCAATACAGAACTTGCAATAAAGAATGTGTACTTCAGGACTATGCCTTTCTCAACAGCTTCTGTACGGTACATATAGTTTATGTTTATCAAATAAAAACTGAATACATAGTGGTTAAATATATAAAATACAAAACTACATCTATGGGAAAAACCTTGATCCGGCAACTTAGTCTCTTTGCAAAATGTAAAACTAAAACCATCAAAAAACCTACTTCAAACACACACACACACACACACACACACACACACACACACACACACACACACATGTACACACACACACACACACACACACACACACACACACACACACACACACACACACACACACACACACACACACACACACACGAAATGACGAATACTGTGCTGTTTAGAATGTTCAAGGTCTTCTTAAATGCTGTTAACATTTTATAATAAATAATTTCAAAAAAAAATAATAAACAGCATTTGTCAAGTGCAATATCCTGATTTATATGTATTACTAGTATTAGCTCAAAGTACCTTAACAAGCCATACAAAAATACAGGTGAGCACTTAATTAGCATCCATAAGCAGGTTCATATTCTCACACATGCGTAATTGCACACATAAACATTACATAAATTCATGCATAGCCCACATCTAAATACACATGCATGACATGTTAAGCCATGCTGGCTCCTACTGTATGCGTTCTTCACACTATGTAGGCCTAGTGAGTTTCAAATCATGCTCTGTCTACATTTAATTTTTGACATCTATTCTTCTTCTTGACGAATAATCGACTCCAAAGACTTCTGGCACCAACACTCTTGACATGTGTTGGCATTCCCCATGTGCAACTGGCCAAAAACACACACTCACCGACCAGCCTATCAAACCATCTACCCTCTTACCTCTCTGCTCACTTACACATGCACACAAGCATACACATACACACATACACATGCACACATGTACATACACAAAGCATGTGCATTCACACACGCACACACACACGCACGCACGCGCGCACACACACACACACACACACACACAAGCATTATCCTTTCTTGTTAAAAATCAAGCTGCTTCACTAGTTTCAGAAAACAGATGTTAAACTGAAGCACAAATGAATAAACACAAAATCAAAACTGAATATAAATTCAATTGCAAAGTTTCTGAATCAGCACTGCCAAGAGCAAGTACACACCCATACTCCATTACTTTATTTGCTCTATATGGGACTGTACCTGCTGATGTATGGACAAAACGCCAATGAGAAGAGTAGGATGGACTGCCATGGCAACCAACAGATGTCACCCTCTGTTGGTCCATTAACAGACTGACAAGTAACAGTTGTTGCGGGGGCTGCTTGTGTGGCCGTGTGCCTGTAAAGTAATCACTGGTTTAATCAAGTTAATGACAAAAAGGATAAAACAAAATTATGATTTATGCAGTTAAAATGTTCTCTGACTCTTGATACCAATATAAACACCAAGGACTGATGCCATTCTGCACAAGTGCAGGCGTGTGTGGACACCCATCCCAAACCCCCCCACACACGATGCATGTGCACGCACGCACACACACACACACACACACACACACACACACACACACACACACACACACACTCTCTCTCGAACAGAGACTGAATCAGAATGCCACTGTACTAAAGTCTTCATAAATGTCACTGGCACCTGTCTGTTCAATATCTTTTTTTAAAAAAAAGGTTAACAATCACGTGCACTGCCAGCATGCTGATCAAGCAATGTTACTGAAATTGTAAGGGTAGTTTGGGCTGGAATTTCTGCTCCCCACAGATTTTTATGTATTAAAGTAGCAAGCTAAGTAACAAACACAATACCTACACCACAGTCAGTACATATTTCATGTTCTATAGGTCTTTTAATAGCATAAATCATAGATATATTCTAAATTCAAGACAATTCTTGACAAAGATGTGTTCAACAGACAGGAATATTAACTGTAGCGTAGTTTACCTATATATATGCTGTCTTGAAATATATAGAATGTCACATACTTTCCTCCTCCCTTGGTCATATCCTTCAATGCAACAAGCAAGGTGAGCAACTTTTTTTTTTCCCTTACAGAAAATGGCATTGTAATGAGTTGGAACAATTCAGTAAATCAGTCTGAGGGTCAACGGTTTGAGACCCAGCAGTATCTGACAGACGGATGGATGGATTATGGAGCTGATGGCTGAACCCCCTCTATGACTCAGTATGAGTATAAGCATGCATGTGATCAGAAAGACACACCCTGAAGCTCCTGTGATACATGTCAGCATTTGACTTTTTTGAGAGGTTTTGGAAACACAGAAATACCAAGCATGCACCACAGGAGGACACTGATGACAAGCTCATTACCTTTGGAAATGCTGTCATGATCACACACAGCCCCAACCATCCATGGGGAGAAGTCAAAGTCATCACAAGGCAATCCACCAGAAGAAACACTGCACTGCTCCAAAGTTTCTTCGGGTGAATTCAGCGTTGCCTGTTCTAACATATGCAGGACACCATCTACTAAGCCACCCATAAACGAAAGTAACGGCTTAGCCGTGGAGCCAGCATGAGTGAGCTCTCTCTCTCAGGACGGCTCCACTGCATTCAATGAGATCAGGACACGCTGATCAATGAGGTTAAGAATGACACTGCTGATGCTGCTACAGACTTCCATTCAGGGTCTGAGACTGCATGACAGGGCTTCCCTCTATGCATACTTTCATAAAATATCCCAGCACCAACCAGGGCTGAGAAATACAGGTACCTGCAGTGTTGGCAGAGATAACTGAGAAATGCTCTTAGCGATGCATCCAGTTTATGGCTGAAACTCACCTGAGTGGTCCTAGACTTTCCAACTGAGCTCACAGCAAACTCAACCTGGGCAGGAGGTGGTCAGGGCAGAAGAATCCGAAAAATAAATGGCTCTGATAGAAATCGAACCTGCCACCTTCCAGCCAGGTGTCCATGCTGCTAACCACTTCACCATGGTGGCTAGTACTTGCAGGAATTCTTGCATAACGCTGCCACTGAAGTTTATGCCAAGCGTAGTCAATGAATTCATTACAAAGAATGAACCTCTTGCAGTCATTTCTATGTGAGGATGCTGTCCACCATCTTCAAATTGTTTATTTTCTCCAGATTTTTCCTTCTGAAATCCCATATGGAGTTCTAGAATAACTATGTCAAAAAAGGGAGAAGGGAAGGAGGATGGGGGGGGGGGGGGGGGGGGGGGGGGGGGGAGACAAAACTGAATGAACATAACTTGAAGGAATAAAAAATCTTCTAAGAGAATACATAGCTTACATATTCTATAGTCCTTATGCACATTTTGATTGAGACCGACTTAAACTAAGACTCAGTGACAGTGTGTGTGTGTGTGTGTGTGTGTGTGTGTGTGTGTGTGTGTGTGTGTGTGTGTGTGTGCGTGTGTGTGTGTGTGTGTGTGTGTGTGTGTGTGTGTGTGTGTGTGTGTGTGTGTGTGTGCGTGCGTGTGTGTGTGTGTGTGTGTGTGTGTGTACTGTGTGTGTGTGTGTGTGTGTGTGTGTGTGTGTGTGTGTGTGTGTCTGTGTATGCTTGTTATCTGTGTTTCTGTAACTCAAAAACTCCATACTATTTAACAAGTTCTATGCGGTTGTCTTCACAGTGTGGAGATCTAAGATCTCCACTCAAAGGCATAAATCACCATAGCTTCCATCATCTTATAATGCATAGAATGGTAATACAACATTCAAAAATGCATTGTGTTTTCACACTAATTTGAAAGGAAAGAAGAATAGCTGCCCAGGGAATTCCTGTGTGTGAAAGAAGAAGAAGCGTGCACCTTTCATGAGTCTGCAGTGCTTTTAGTTTTACCATTGTGACTGAAACTGTTTTCAGCTAGGTGTTAGAAAAAGCAAACAGACCTGAAAAAAAAAAACCAAAAAAAAAAAAACACATATATCAATCTCTCATCACAAAAGCATTGATTACTCCCATCATTTAAAATAGGCCAAGATCATAAGGTTATTCAGTGCTCACTATAGCTACAAAAGCCAAATATAATATTCACAAGTAATTTGGCCCAGTTCTGAGCAAAGTGTAAGATCTTTACTGCTAATATACACTTTTACAACATTTGTAATGAAACTCACATTTTGCAACTTCCAGTGTGGTCTGAAAATTAGGATCTGCATTTCAATACGGTTCTGCATGTTAGGAAAGTGAGCAGAGAAAACAAATGTTTGTTTGCTTGGAGATGCATACAGTGTTTATGTACTTTGGAAGTGGAAAGTTGTGAATGTAGGCATCTTGAAGGTGTCTTTGTTTAAGGGGGAAATGTACTGGCTAAGGTAACCAGACCCAAAAAAAAAAAAAAAAAAAAGAGAGAAAAAAAGAGGTAGGCACAAAAGGGGAGGGGGTGGGGTTTGCTCAAACTACATTTTTTTTTTTTTTTTTAAATACCTTTCATGATGGCCAACATTAGTGATGTCTGACCCTCTGCAATGCACAGCCTTTCCATGTCTTGACCTTTACCCTTAGCCTAACACATCTGATCAGTTAAAAAAAAAAAAGAGAGAGAAAAAAAAAAAAAATTTCCTCTTGTATGTGCAAATCATTTTGTAGGCTTTAAATTGTCTGTGCAACAGTGTCTGTGCTTAAGATGGGTCACATCCGAAAGAACACCCCGGGAAATACAGAAGATATTTCCACGGCTTCTCAGTGAGGTGCTCCACCAAGGAATACACCACAGATCGGATCAGTCTGAAGCTGGCACAACAATGGGTTGTGCTATTTCTACAGTATTGTCCGTGTTGGCAATGGAGGTCGCAATGTGGCCTCTCCAGTGATGTGTGCAGTTCATGCTGATCCTGAAACTCATATATATGACATCAGCACAAGCATGGTGGAATCAAATACACAAGGAAATTGCAATGTGTCCCACCCAGACTCTCACTGATGTTGCACTCTTCTGTTGCCAAGCAAAGCTGAGGCACCCCTAAAATCCATCCTAGGGAAGTGCAACATGGAAAAATCAGGATTAATACATGACGCAGCTGTGAGATCAAACGTGCCCGAGCTAAAGACTGGCAGAAACTGGAAAAGTTTGGAAAGTGATGACATGGCAAAGAAAATCCTCAAGATCTGGGAAATAACACGAAAAAAACAAACCAACTGGCAGGGGACTTGAATCAATGGAAAATATGTGGTGATTGAAGGCAAAATGGAAAGCGGAGGCACTGTAATACAGCTGAGGGGGAGAAAAGATGATGCTTGGAAAATCCAGTAGCAGTCCAGCAAGACCTATGACATGGGCAACAATGTGGGAAAACACATTCCAAAGAAGTCTCAGCTGGAATGAAATGTGGCCTGCTTAGGATTTGTTTCACCCTCACTGATCAGTGATCTGCATATACTCCTGCTACTGAATTCACTCAAACCTGGTGAAGAGGGAAAAAATTAGATGACCCAACATGTCAGCTCTGTCAGGCCAAACTGTAGAACATGACCTGAGTTCATGCAAGTCAGCTCTAATCCTGGGAAGGCACACATGGAGACACAACCAAGTGCTCAAAAAGATCATACATGTTGCCACCTGAAGCTCGGGTAACATTATTTTACAAGACAGGAGGCCAAAAAATCGAGGGTCTCAAAGAGCTATAACATGAGCATGGAAGCCAGGTACATGACAGTGTGAATCACAGGGTCACACAGCAAACCTTCCAGAATAGAAAAAAAAAACAATCCAGAGATCATTAAAATCAGTGGCATGAGACTGTGTACAGCGCTCCACTCAGCTTTTATCAAAACGAATGAATCTGATTAAACTCACCATGCCATGTGACAGTACAACAGAACGAGCTCACATCTACAGAACTAAAAGTACGCCAGTCTGGCCAGCAGCTTGAGGGACTTGGTTTCCATGCAAAACTCCTCGCCACAGAGGTTGGACCGAGCGGGGTTGTAGGCTCAGCAGCTTATGACCTCATGAAACAGCTATTTTTCTAGTCAGAAGAGAGCCACAACCCTAAAGACAATGGCAACGGCAAAAGGATGTGGTCAATGAAGAAGAAAAGAGAACTTCATGATGAAGTTCATAAGAGTTAAGACTCAATTTTTCACATAAGAACAAGGTGGATAGGACACCCTTTACACAAGGAACACCTTGAGACACAAACATCCATTCTGGAGGTGCAGGTTTGAATCCTGGCACTGCAAAAATATTTCTGACAGGAGAAACGCACATAAGAGTTCATGATCTGGAAGCAGCCCAGCCCCCTTTGACAGTTTGAGTATACTTAATTCTGGGCCAAAACACTTGTTTGCGAGGAACGTCTTCTCTGAGATCTTCTGATGTCAAAAACCCCTCGAGGTTCTTCCTACTTGTCTTACAGCTGAGTAAAAGAAAGCTGTCATCCCCTCTCAGGGTTCAATGGCTCATAGAACTTATTAGAAGATTAGACAGCAATTCAGTCTCTTCAATAATTGATACTTTTTTTAAACCATCAAGAAAAAAAGTTGGGAGTCTATTAGTACAGTAAACACCAAGTACAATTTGCATTGAAATGCTCATTTGATGTGTCAGACAAAACACACGTTTCTTAATTCCAATCTATACAAACATTTCTGGTTCAACCTCTAGTATGGAATCTGTTTTTGGTAAGACAATCAGTCACAGGCACTGAAGAGAGAGAGAACAGAGAAGGATCACAAAAAATCCTGGATACTTTGACACTCAAACTTTGTATTATACAAAAGGGTTTATGGATGATATAATGAAACCATATAAAATGATTAATTATACTGGTGGTATCAGTTTTAATACAACTAGTCTCCTACAACAAAGAAAGTCTCATATGAAACTTCTGTTAACATGGTTGAATATCAAACATTTGCTTTTCAGTTACTGTGATGTTTTATGGTTATAATAATGCATTTGAGTTAACAATGAAAACTACACCGACTTAAATCAGAAACTAATTTAAGACTACTCTTTTTCCCAGTGATTGAAGAAACAAGTATGTGCACATGATTTTGTCAGGTGACCTTAAAAAAACTGAGCAATTTCACTCTCTCCCCACAACTGTTTACTATTTATCACTGTTTCCCCATATGGCTGTTCCTCCTGCACTGCTGTTCCTCTTTGGCATGTTCAATGGGTACATGCTATGTCACCGACTCGCAACCTTAGGCTTCTGATTAGGGTAAAGGTTAAAATTAGGTTAGGTTTGGTTAGCATTAGATTTGGGTTCAGGTTAAGGATTGGGTAAAAGTTGTGAAGTCTGGTTAGGTCATGTGTATGTGAGTGTGTATGGAGAAACAGATGCAATGAGAAACTGCAGAATGGTGGAAAGTGGCAAACTAGTACTCCTTTAATATTCTGATGGTTTCACAATCTGTTTCGGCCCTCTGCAATACGTCTACTTATGTGCAACTAAAGTATGGTATGGTGAACTGAACAACATAAGCTGCAAATCATGCCTACCAAGTACCATTCTTCAACCGTTTTTTTTTCAAGACATGCTGCCACCAACGTACATATATATACTCTTCTCTTCTTCTTTCTTCCTAAAAGACTGGTTCACTCAAAAACGAGTAGGTCACCAACGCGCTTCTGTACTGTGGCATCTTATGGATTCATACATTGTACATGCGTTTGTATTTTGTGCAACATATTAAAAATAGTACATATGGGCCGTGTCCAAAAGCTAACATCTGATTGGTCTGTGGTTTGCTGTGCATGTTCATGTTGGTGTTCAAGTCAAGTTCGGCCGTAACCGTGCGTTCCAAGTATTCATTTGCTTTTACATCATCGTTGCCAGTCTTGTCTCATTTACAGTAGAAAATAAAACTTTGGGGATATTAAAAACAAATATGTATTTCTCTAATCATATGCTTCCGTGGATAAAAAGTAATGAATCTCAAACAACAGTAACTCCAAGAACACGTTCCAAGCAGTAACACATTGACCGACAAAATCGAGAGCGAGACAAGTTGACGCAAAACATCAAAATTGGCACGGACATCGTAGGCAAAATTCTTTACACGTATCCCTCGTCACAATAGTGTACACTAACTGCACAAGAACACGTTCACTACCACTCACTGTTGTCCGAATGCGTCGAAACAAACATCTGAAAAGCCCTGCGAGTGATGAACGTCGCCATCGTCTTGCCTTGACCTTCTGCGAGTCACCGGGTTTATATGCACGACGGAAGTCGTGTATTTTAGACTCTACGCTGTTGGTTTAGACTTTTGGTTGGTAGTAATCTAGTATAATGCTGTCACAGAATTGAGTTTTTTTTTTCTTTTTTTTTAATCAACACACAATGCTTAAATAGTGTAAGGAATATGAGGGGAAAAAATAATCACAAATCTCTTATCTAGATTGCTGGATAGAATTGAGCATTTTTTTTTTTAAATCAACACATAATGCTTAAAGTTAAATAGTTTAAGGAATATGAGGGGACATAAAATAGTCACAAATCTCTTATCTAGATTGCTGATTCGCAAATTATTTATTCGTCTGTGCAAATAATACCTTTCAAATTAAGGAAAAGTGTTTGTTTTGTTGTTGTTGTTTTGTTTGGTTGTCTTTTCTCTTTCTTTCCATGCAAAAAAAAAAAAAAATCATTGTTAAACCTGTGGAAATGAAAAAAAAAAAAAAATCAAAACAAAGGATCACAGTGTTCAACTTCGGCCAGTTTTCAACTTTTTTTTTTTTTTTTTTTTTTTTTTTTGGCTCGGCTAGCACAAAGCATCGTGGACCTCCGTACACCTAGCCTAGTGTGTTGTTTACGGAAGTAGCATGTTGGCTTGAACAAAATGGCGGACGCTGAGGACCATCAGTTTTTTTACAAGACAAGATTTATGACAACTAATATTTGATGAAATCAGCAGTATAGTTTACAGTTACAATGGAAAAATATGAGAAAATACGCGTCGTTGGACGTGGTGCATACGGGTTTGTAATTTTTGTGTTCACATACACGTATAGTTTCAGACTTCACTCAACTCGGGTTGAGTCTTTCAGTTTCACGCTTGGTCTCCTCCCCAATTCCTGTTGTCAATCAGAAAAAGCTCTGTGTGTGTGTTTGCTCTGTGTGTGTGTGTGTGTGTGCGCGCGCGCGCCACTGTTTCTGTTACTATAAGCTCACTTCTGCTTAAGTCTTAAAGCACATGTAGGCATCTTTCGCCAGGTTTTTTTTTGTTTTTTTTTGCAAGCAATTTTATTACTGATCCACAAAATACACTAAAGTATCACTGGTCCAATAACACCTGGATCCAAAACTTCTTGGCAGACAGACAGCTAAAGGTGGTAATGAATAATGCGACATCTTAGGCCATTTCTGTGAAGTCTGGGATTATCTGCCCCATTACTCTTCGGAAACTTATACACATCTGAGCAACCCAGGCAAATATTCTCAATCTTTCATATTCTTACAGATGACATACTCTGCTACTCAGACAGTTCACTCCCCCATGGACTATGAGAACCTCCATCAAGACTTCAACAAACGGCAAGCTGGGAGGTGAAATGGAAGATTGTATTTTCCATGTCATCAAAAAAAAGAGAACAGATGACTGAACTGTATTATCTCTATGCCCCAAACCTGCAAGGCATGCAAGAAACAAAGGACCTTAGAATTTCCATCTGTTGTGAGCTTAGCTGGGATACCTACATTACAAAGTCATTAAGACCCTTTGCTTTCTTCACCAAAACTTGAAAGTGGGTTCTGTTAGCATTGAGGATAAAGCACATAAAGCTTAAGTAGGGACCGCATTTGAGTATGTGCCACCTGTCTGGGATCTTTACACTGCCAAAGGCATCAGCAGATTTGAAAAAGATGTAGTATTATGGTGTCTGCTGTATGCTGGGTGGTCAACCCAAACTGCCAAACATTGAACACAGAAGGATTGTTCAGATAGCTGCACTGGCCTCCACTTAGAGACAGAAAGTGCACAGCAAGGCTGGTAACCTGTAAATAGCACCATGGAGAGGTTACTGTCGACACCCCCAGCAGGCTCACCCACAATGATCCAAAAAGAGCAACTTGACAATCTCAATATTTCCACCAGTCAGTTAATCTCCTTCCTGACTGTAAAACCAGCTGCAGAAAAAAATAGTTTCTTTCCATGGATCATCAGTGAGTGGAACTACTTTCAGTCTGATGCTTCATTGTCATTGTTGCTGGAAGGCTTCAAATCCTGAATTTGATGTCACCCCATCTCCTCCTCACTATTTCCTGTCAGTCTTTCATATCCACCTGTCTCCAAGCACTACCATGTCTTCCTGTTCTCTTACCTTCTCGCCATCGCCACCACTTCTCCCCCTCTTGCTCAATCTTCCTGCTTGTTGCTACAGTCTAGATACACTGTATTGAAACCAGAAATCTTAAGCATTTGCAAATAATAACATCACAACCCACCAAGAATGTCCCAAGTATTTGCGAAACGTCATAAACCACAAAGAATGAAGGTGGATGTCGCCACAAAGAAGAAGAGATCTATAGTGGCATGAATAAGCAAACCTCACATAAGGTGCACACTTGTTAATCCCGTTCATTCTATCAAAAGAACTGACCATTTGTGCTGATGGAGATGGACGACAAAGTTAGGAAATTGCTGCTTCCAGTGCTGTCTGTCTCTCTGTCTCTTTGTCTGTCTCTCTGTCTGTCTGTCTGTCTCTCTCTCTCTTGTTTACATCTCAGACAACAACTTAAAAAGATTACTGTTACTTACACACTATTTTGCCACAATCCAAAATTTTTATAAAGGACATGTCTATATTGAATACATTTTTCTTTTTTTTTTCAGTCATCCATTTAAGGCATTGTTTTTGTTTGATTTCTTTGTTATAGGACAGTGCATCTTTGCTGTCGTCTTAGTGACAAGAAACTGGTGATCATCAAACAAAATTCCTGTGGAGCAAATGACGAAGGAGGAGAGACAGGCCGCACTCAATGAAGTCAAGGTTCTCTCCATGCTGCACCATATTAACATCATTGAGTACTACGAAAACTTCCTGGAGGACAAAGCACTTATGATTGTTATGAATATGCACAAGGTATTTGGACATCCACGCAGTCAGGCCTGATACATCACTTAAATAAATCTAAACTATTTTTAATTATGATCTTATTGTGTGTTTATTTTACTTATTTCAAACTAAACAGTTTTGTATAGTTGTTCAATTTAGAAAAAAAGGTAACTTCAGAATGATGAGATCATGTAGCCATCAGAGTTTTTCATTTTTTTTTTTTTATGATTTATGGTTTCAGATCTAAACTGTTTTTAATTATGACCTGATTTATTATTGTTTGTTTATTTTGCTTATTTCAAACTGAACAGTTTTGTGTATTTATTCAATTTAGAAAAAAAAAAGGTAACTTCAAAATGATGAGATCATGCAGCCATCAGAGTTTTTCATTATGATAATTTGTTGCTTTCAAATTTATTTCTGTTTTTCGTTTGTTTTGTTCTTCATCAATATGATTATGAGACAGAGAAGTCTGATAAATTTGTCTGTCTCTGCTTTGGTATCAAGAGGAGTTGTTGCATGAATTTACTTACACTTCAAGTAGTTCTTTCAATATTTAATTTAATGTTCTTAAAAGCGAATGAAGCAGTATTTTTGCATTGATAATGATTGACATTTTTTTTTCACAACGATTTGAGTTATTGGAAGCTTTACATCAGTTTTACAGTTTGACAAGTAATACCGTATAAAGTGTTCATCTGGGTGTTTTCAGGTGGAACTGTTTTAGAGTATCTCCAAAGCCGAAATGGAAACTTATTATTAGAAGAAGAAGTAAGCAGCAGTCTTTATTTCTCTTTCCATATTAGTGCTTATGTGTGTGTGTGTGTGTGTGTGTGTGTGTGTGTGTGTGTGTGCGCGCGTGTGTGTGTGTGTGTGTGTGTGTGTGTGTGTGTGTGTGTGTGCATTTGATTATTTGTGGGGAGGGAATATTCTTCAGGTGAGATATTTATTATTGATCAGTAAGAACCATGATAACAATAAATGAATAATGATGATAAAAGTATTAAAAAAGAAACAACTTTAAGAGGTCAGTCAAAGACCAGAAACAATTATCACTGAACAAAACAGCCATCAGTTGCACTTTCACAGTCATGCACTCCGTCTCCCTGATTTTCTCTTAATTAGGAAAAGAACGAGCCAAACTGATCTTAACTTTTCATTCCTGATTTTCACAGATGTAGAAGACTTTGAATTGGTGTTGATGATACGGGGGGAGTGTCTTGTCTTATGATGTTTTTATGTTCTGTACTGGAATATCGTCACTTAAGTTACACTGAAGTGAAACACATGACTTACAAACTTCAAAGCCTTAGAGTCCTGTCTGCATCAAACTCTTCAGTCTAAGACAAGAAGAAATAAAATATGTCTCTGTTAACAAATATGCAAGAGTCACAAAGAATACTTGGAGGGGTAGTACACAAACAGACATTTGTGCTTAATCTTAATTATACACAAATACATTTTGTGGTTATACCGTAGGTCGTCGTTGTTGTTATTGTTGATGTACCCTGGCTAAAAGACTCCAGGGATCATCTGAACAGCCAAAGCACTTGAACACTATGGTACAAATGCATCAGATAGGGATGAGAACATTACGTGTGTGACTGTTTTTGATTTACCCTGCCATGTGGGCAGCCACACTCCGACTTCAAGGGACTTTGGGACTGATAATGTTATTAGCAGCTTGTCACAACTGATCTGATAATGTTATGCTAGCAGCTTGTCACAACTGAGAACAATCCCGCATAACTATGTAGAGCATAACAACATTTTGATGTAGTAGCCTGGTGTTCTAGCCTGTGTCAGTTGGTCTGATACAGCCTTAAGCCAAGACGAATACCCTAGGTCAAAAGTAAGTACACATATATGACTGATGCACAAGTGTGTTTACCCAAGTGACCCCAAACACATACACACACATGCACATACTTACACACAATCACACATGTGCACACGCACACACACACACACACACAAACACACACACACATACATATGCACACACACACATGTGCACACACACACACACCCACACACACACACACACACACACCACACCCACACACACACACACACACACACACACACACACACACACACACACACACACACACACACACACACACACACACACACACACACACACACACACACACGCAAACATGTGAACTAGAAACAAAACTTGCATGGTAACTGCTGCACATAGGTAACTCAATCAAAGCACATAGTGATAACCTCATGCTTCCTTTTTTCCTGTCGTTTTTCTTCTTGATTTATTTTCTCAGGATCCTTTTCATTACACATCAGTATACATTTACATAGACATGCACATGGAATTGAGTCACAGTCAAATATGACGCATACACTGCACTGTAAGCTCATGGGTGGTAGAGTACATTTGTGAAGACAAGAATATTGAATAAACAAATGGTCAGCCCGAATATAGCTGGAACACAATTAAAAAATTATAAGAAAAACATTCAAGAGAGAGAAACATGAAGTGCTTTATTACTTTTGGTGTATGAGTTCATGTACAGTGAAAAAAAAACCCTTCTCAAGATTTTTTGTAGTGTATGTGAACTAATATATAATCACTTAACTGATCTTCCAACTGCATTTCATTATGCAGACTGCCTACTTGTAACATGTTTGTCCAGAATTGGCCTTCAAGAGACCTATGTTCATTTGTTTTTGCTTGAAGTTTTGATTAAAAAGAGAGGTAATTCAGATTAAAAGATTTTTGGTTCGTGTTTGTTAAGAAAACATCCTCTGTATTTGTGTGTGTTGTGTGTGTCTGTGTATGTATGTGTGTGCTAATAGTTAAGTGCAAGTGTACAGGAGATCCTGAAGTCTTTGCCCAGATGGTACTTTCCCTACAGCATGTGCATTCAAAGCAGATCCTCCACCGCGACCTGAAGACACAGAACATCCTGCTGGACAAAAAGAAGGAGATTGTCAAGATAGGAGATTTTTGGCATCTCCAAAGTCCTCAGCAGCAAGAGCAAGGCATACACAGTAAGTCTCAAGAAGCATAGAGGCTGAGAACACGTGAGACTCTTGTTTTCCTTGTAGTAGTAACTGTATGGCTAATGCATTTCGCCGATACTTTGTCAAGCCAGTCCAAATATAAAATAATTTTCATATGAATGAACCATTTTCAAAGATACAGGTTGTTTTGATGCAGTTATCTTTGTTTTGTGCATGTGCATGTAAGTGCAATGTTAGAATCTCATTGATTTACTTCCTTTTTTTATGTGTCCAGGTTGTTGGAACACCTTGTTACATCTCACCAGAATTATGTGAAGGAAAACCGTATCCTTTTTTATATCTTAAAAAAGAAAATGTATGTGTTGTACAATTCACAAAGCTTGGGCAGAGTTATGTGCTTCTGGTGCGTTTAGGCAGAAATGAAATCAAGCTTCAAGCGTCCAGCCTTTATTTGTAACTGGAGAAACTAACAGTAGCAATGTTACAACAGACACACTCCTCATTAATGTTACTGAATACATGCAAAATGGAAACTATTTTCAGAGCTGGGAATTGTTTGTATCATATGAATAATTATGTAAATTGTAATCTGTGTTTTTGGGCATTGTTATATTGAAAATTTGTCAAGTTGTTCAATGTAATGATCAATACATATTGTGTATATGTTTTCAGAGAATGAAGATATGTATTTCAACCAGGTGGAAACATGACGACTAAAGATTATTGAAATTGCATGATGGCATATCTGAACAGTTTGTGAATGGTTATTAATCTGTCTCGTTTTTATGTTATTATTAAACAAGACAAATAAGTTTAAGTGTGCTTGCACTGATATTGCTGAGAAAAAGCCAGTGTTAGTGTTTTGTACTGTGGACACTCACAATCATGCACACATACACTGACATTCATAACAGGGTGATTATATAGACACACTCTGTCACACACATGAGTCTTAAAAAGGCATGCTCTGAAATTAAATCAGGGTGTCCATTGTCGAAAAAAGATTTAGATCAAAAGAAAAAAGTTTAGAAGTTATGTTAGGATGATGTGTTGTCAGTGTCAGTTTATATATTGCCATGTCTTGATGTGATGCCATAGTTGTTATAGTTCCTCCTTGTTATTGTGATTTGATACATATTCTCTGTAACACCAGTCAGATACAATCAAAAAAGTGACATTTGGGCGCTTGGATGTGTTCTGTATGAATTAGCAAGTCTCAAGAGAGCATTTGAAGCGGCGGTGAGTGTTGCTTGCTTGTCCTCATTTCTCTTTCATCAGAATGATAAGTAATGGCAGAAAATACAACCTGTAAACCTGACATCATTATTGCAAAAAGGTAGTAAGTAAAGTCATGCTTTACGAATTAACTTAACTGATTTGTTTCTTTGCACTCTTACATCTTACATTGAAACTATTGTATTGAAGTACTATGCTCTTATGTAGATATAATAGCAATTCAGTCTTTACATTTGTTTGTATGTAATTCATTATTTGTTTCTTTGCTATTTCAGATTGTGTAAAACAATATGTAAAAGTCAATTTTGTTCTTTCAGGATTTCATAATGAACTATTTTTGTAGTGTGGCGTAATGAACATGTTATGTCCTTTAAATTGGTCAACAGTTGTGGGACATTTTCTGTTTTGTACAGAATCTGCCAGCGTTGATTCTGAAGATCATGCGAGGGACGTTCTCCCCCATCTCTGACCAGTACAGCGAGGAACTGCGTTCGCTCATCCTCAGCATGCTTCACCTGGATCCTGCACGGCGACCCCACATCAACCAGATCATGGCCTGCCCCATCGTTGTCAACGCTCTCATGAATCTGCACACAGACACAGGCAGAGTGGCTTGTGTAAGGTATGTCACTGACAATGCTCTGTGGCTTGTGTTATATATGTCACTAACAATGATCTGTGCTTGTGGTAGGTATGTCACTAACAGTAACTGTGGCTTGTGGTAGGTATGTCACTAACTGTGGCTTGTGGTAGGTATGTCACTAACAGTGATCTGTGGCTTGTGGTAGGTATGTCACTAACAATGATCTGTGGCTTGTGTTAAGTATGTCACTAACAATGATCTGTGGCTTGTGTTAAGTATGTCACTAACAATGATCTGTGGCTTGTGGTAGGTCTGTCACTAACAATGATCTGTGGCTTGTGGTAGGTATGTCACTAACAATGATCTGTGGCTTTGTTAAGTATATGTCACTAACAATGATCTGTGGCTTGTGTTAAGTATGTCACTAACAATGATCTGTGGCTTGTGGTAGGTATGTCACTAACAGTGATCTGTGTCTTGTGTTAGGTATGTCACTAACAGTGACCTGTGTGGCTTGTATTAGGTATGTCAGTAACAATGATCTGTGGCTTGTGGTAGGTATGTCAGTAACAATGATCTGTGGCTTGTGTTAGGTATGTCACTAACAATGATCTGTGTGCTTGTATTAGGTCTGTCACTAACAATGATCTGTGTGTTGGTAGGTATGTCACTAACAGTGATCTGTGGCTTGTGTTAGGTATGTCACTAACAATGATCTGTGGCTTGTGTTAGGTATGTCACTAACAGTGACCTGTGTGGCTTGTGGTAGGTATGTCACTAACAATGATCTGTGGCTTGTGGTAGGTATGTCACTAACAATGATCTGTGGCTTGTGGTAGGTATGTCACTAACAATGATCTGTGGCTTGTGGTAGGTATGTCAATAACAATGATCTGTGGCTTGTGGTAGGTATGTCAATAACAATGATCTGTGGCTTGTGGTAGGTATGTCGATAACAATGCTCGTTTAAGATGTCTGTTTGATTTAGGCATGCATCATTTCAAAACTGTTCAGATGAAGTACGCTTTCACTTCATGTAGGTATAAAACACTTTCATTTTAAGACCTGTTACACTTTCATTTCATTAAGATGTAGAGAATCATATCCTTCAAATGCCGAGTTCAGTCTTGAATGTTACCAACAGAGACATGTGATGTGCCCGACATGCAAGGGGAAGGATCCATAAAGATAGTACAAAACTGTCACTTGAGATTGTTTTATTTCATCTGTTTTTTTTTTTTTTATTCACTGTAATATTATTAACATAATATCAGCATACTAATCAACGTATGTCATACATGCAGATACAGCATACAAAACTTCAGTTGAAAGACATCTTATTTCCTTCTTTGCAGGATACATCGCCCTTTGTCCAGTATGCCAGGCGGCAGTCGTAGCAGGGCATCCACTCGTGGCATTGGCTCTGCCAGAGGTACATGCTCAACAGATGTGTTAAATTGTGTACACAATTGAACATTTTAGAAAGGAGAGATTTAACAGGAGTTGACAGCTGATAAAATGTCATGAAACTTTGCAAAAGAATGTTTTCCTCATCACATGTACCAGAGTGAGGAAGCGGTTTATTGTGTTTTGTGAAAATTTAGTGATTGTTTTGATTAATACATTAAAGATCTACTTTAGAGGTTTTCGATAATTGGTCAGCTTATGCAGAAATATAAAATGTTTGATAAATGGGTAAAATGAACATCCGATTCGCTCCCAATCACACGAAATCGATCCGCGAAAGTGGGCATTTCACCTGTAACCAAGTAAACAGGAGGTAATCAACTAAATCTTGGCATGGCTTAGCTGCTCTTGGATGTGATGTCACATGAGTGTCAGCGACGGTGACAGAAAGCGATTCTTATGGTTCTTGCACATCTCGCTCGGAATTTAATTTATCATGTAAAAGCAGCGACTATGATTGCGACAGCCAGTGTGACTGGGGATGTTTCTGCAAGGCCTTTACCTTATCAGTTTGAACGCTAAGTTCTTTTTACCACGTCAGTTCCAGCTGGACCACAGAAACGAGCTATTCAGTTCCAGCTGGACGCGTGAACACAGCATTCCGAAGGCATACAGACTTTACCGAAGTCTCGAGGGAGGCTACCGACTGACTGACTTTTTTTTTTTTTTTTTTTTTTTTTTTGCTGTCCCAACCTGGCGTCATCTCAGAGGCAGTGCACCCACGCCGCTTATTCTGACACCCCCCGTCCACAACTACAGCCCAGTCAGCCCCGCCACAGCCCTGGCACCGGCAATCCACAGGGAGCAGTCATTGTCGTCAAGAGGCAACCCACCGGAGGAGACACTGCACTGCTGCCGAGTCATTTTGGTGGTGTTCAGTGGTGCCTGTTCTGATCTAACATACACAGGACTCCACCTACTAAGCCCCCTACTGATGACAATAATTGCTTAGTCACGGAACCGGCATGAGTGAGCTCTCCCTCCGGAGGACGCCACCACGTCCGTCCAACAACAACCCCCATGGACGCGCCAATACCGGTGACCCCGACGGAACCAAACCAAGGCCACAGACGCTGAGAGGACATCGAAATTGAGGTCACCCGTGAGAGCAGGACATGAAGGGCCACAGAATTTGAGGATTTTTTTTTATGCTGGTCGATGAGAATGAGGATGATTAAGATGATGCTACGGATTTCGATTTCGGTCTGAGACTACATGACAGGGCTGTACTCTACGCTTCCTTCCATAATATATCCCAGCATCATCACCAGGCCGAGAGATACAGGCACCTGCAGTGCTGGTCAGGAAATTTGAGCAACACTCTCAGAGGCGCATCCATTAAGTGGATGAAACTCGACTGTGTGGTCCCCGTCTTCTCAACTGAGTCCACAGCAAACTCAACTCTGGGTAGGAGCCGGTCAGGGCAGAAAAACCCACATGACTCTGATGGGATTCGAACCCACGACCTCCCAGCCGGGAGTCCGCGACGCTAACCACTTCGCCACGGCAGCTGGTACCGACTGACTTCTTGATGCAATCACGCGTGGACGGCAAGCGGAGATTCTCCTTCCTCAAGCCTTAATGCGTTCATTCAATTTAACAAGTGTGATCTGTCCATAGATAAGAACAGAATAAACGTGCGACTTTCGTACTCATCTGTACGAGCTTACCACTCCACCTTCAAAGTATACGTGCACAATGCAGACGAGTTTTTTGATCCACACGATGGGTTCGGCAATTGTCGGAATAGCTCGTTTCTGCAGTCCAGCTGGAACTGACATGGTAAAAAGAACTTAGCGGCCCGGCATGTTTGCACGAACCAAATCCACTTCTTTCGAGAATCTGAATCAGAGGGAAATGTGTGCAAAGAATATCTGTCTCCTGCTGAGCTGCTGCACTCGCCTACAACACAATATCTGCCACCCCCTCATGACTTTTTAGGCTGTGGGGGATTGCAATTCGTGTTGATTTCACTTGGCCGTTGCCATGTTGTGTAGGTCGCGGCTGACTGCCACTCCATCAAGTGAGCTCACGTTTTTTTCGGTCTACTGCGCTGGGTTTGAATAGGTGTGCAAAAGTCGTTTTTTTTATCTGTTAAATTCTTCCCACAATTTAAAAACAAAAAATGAATACCATACTGTAGTTATATGACATGTAGACCTTTTTTTAACAAATTAGCGAAACTCTCTGAAGTAGACCTTTAACATTTTAATAGCATTACGGACTGGACTTTCACTTTGATAAAAAAAAGATATCACTAGTAACTGATAAGCAGTTTGTTTAACTACTTTTTTGAGTCATGCATTGTACCATGTAAAACTTTTGCAAGAGACAGCAGTTTCTAAGCTCTGTTTGGACAGAGTTTTGTAGCTAAAGCAGTGAGAAAATGCTCCATTACCATCTTCATCTGGAGCAGACCGTGTGACGCCATTTTCACACACAGTGACCTAAGGAAGAACATATGATACAGATACACCATGCAACAATTAAACACAAACTTACACAGAATTTGTCGTACAGATGTGAATGCAAGCAGAAGTATTCGCACTTGTTAGTGATTAGAAGTCTTTGCCTTTTCTTTCTTTTAATCCTGTATCTTTATCAACACTTTTTGTTTGTTTGTTTGTTTTGTCCCTACACTTTGATATTTCGAATGGTATGAATGCCATTGTTGAAATCTGTTTGGTCGTCGTCACCAGCTGAATACTGAGGGGTGGAGGGTGGGTAAGTGGGAAACCTAATGTGATTCCACTTACAGTAGAATGCCAGATCATGGAGTGCATTCAGTGCTAGAGGATTGATGCATGATCGTATTGTTCTCCCTTCATGTAGACATCCACACTCCATCCTCAGCAGTTAAACGTCTTTTCAGGAGGATGAAGAGTGCTCTGCTGTTATCTTACCAAGGTTGAAGGTTTATCCCCTCAAAACGTTGCACTGGATAACCAACAGTTTAGTTACACCCCAAGGTTGCAGACTGAATCAACCCTGGAAAAAAAATAAATTTGTTAGGCAAAGGTCAGGTAGATCATATGAAATAATAATGATTCACATACAGTTCTGCTGATCTGTATCACATCCAGATGCACTCTCTGGAAGCCACGGGCACTGAGCTCTGTGCTGGCGTGGGGTGGAGGGCTGTCGTTACCGACTCGTCTGCCCCTTCCCTCCCCTGACACCCAGGTGGTGCAGGTGGCTGCAGGACGCACCCAGCGTGCAGCGGTCACAAACATGGCCGACTCTTCGTGTGGGAGGGTGGATGTGGGATTTTCATTATACGGATAAATATGTTTTAGAGAGGTGATTATTTGGGAACGTTTTTTTTTTTTTTTTTACCATTTAGATATGTTTTTTTTCATTAGGATATACAACAACTTTATCAGTTAAGATTGTCATTTCATCTCTACTGTAACTGATTCTTTTCTTATCAAACAGTGCTTCAGTCATTGTTTTTTTTTTATGCTTTTCCAGAATTATGCAGTCACATTGTGTACACTTATATTTTCATGTGTAAATGACTGTCGTATTTTGGTATGAAAACATGAACATAGCTGTATATGCAGTGAGTATGCTAGCGGTGAAACTTTATTTCATGTTAAGAATATGATGCAAAATTGTTATCTTCATGTGCCTAATTACAGTTGTCTTTCCATTATTATGTCTGGCAAACATACATACGTTTTGTTTTTGTTGTTGTTTATTGTTGTTGTTTGGAAGTAGCAAATCAGGGAAAAAAAAAAAAAAAGTCCATGCTTGACTTTGTCTTATTCATGCTTTAGTCCCTCCTATATAGACTAAGACAAAACACCTTCCCTGTCCTGTGTATATGCAGTACATACAAGGTTTTAATATCGGTGTGTTCATTATATCAAACACGTGTTCAGTCAGTCCTGTAACATGTGCAAAATGCTTTTGTAGGAAATTTATGTTTAAATTTGCTTCAATACCAAACAAAAGCAAAATACAATGGCCAAATGCTATTTGTTGCTCTTTGAATACTGCCAGCAGCAGGTGCCCAAATCCAAGGGCCGTTTTTTTTTTTTTTTTACACTGCAAAAGGCGATCAAAAGAGGAAGGAATCGGCAATTTAAGCTGGGAACGCATGAATCAGTGGACTGAAAATTGGGCAAGGGGGAGAATGGGGGCTACAGAGAGTAAGCTAGGATTAGCCCTGACGGCATTAAGTTAATCCACAAAGGAGCATGAAGGATGTGTTGGGAAATGTTGTTGTTTCTAGAACACAGCCAGTGGGTGTGGGGGGAGAGACGGCATTGCCCGGGGCCATGGACAGTGCCCACCTTGCCCACTTTGATTCCCCGGTACCTGGGAGGGTCAGGCTGCGGTCACCATACAGCACGTGGCCTGTGGAGACCTCTTCACCGCTTGTCTCACAGGTCTGTGCACCTCACCCCCCTCACTGTTGGCTTGAAATCATTGAAGACAGTAAAAGTTAAGTTCCTTGACCACCAAACAAATTACAACACAGAAGCAGTGCAGATCGACTTGTGGTCTTCTTCAGGGGGAGAAAATAAGTGGACTGAAGAGAAGAAGCATGCTGCTTCTCTGCTATGATTTGTTTGTTCCATTCATTTGGTGATGTAGCTGCTCAATTTTATTTATTTGTTTTACATCCGGCCTGATGTCAGCTCTCCTTTTAAACTTTCAACTTAATGGTAATTTAGCATCAGTGACTGCTGTATGCTGAATGATTGCAGATTAAGAACAAAAACGTTTTCTCTTTAATGTTCAATTTAATTAATATGATTTGGTTTAAGGGAATTTTTGTGCCATGGCAGGTACATATGATATACAGTGGATTAAAACAAGTACATGGTACACAGATCAGTTGTATGTTATATCTGGTTAATGTGTCAAAGAAAAGCAGAAAAATATTTCCCAATGAATGATTGTCATTTTGTGTTTGTGTTGGATGTTCAGATGCAATAATTATGTAAAACGTCTGTTTCACTACCTCCATATCCATTGAGGGATGTTGATCTTGTGATGTACATTTTGCTCAAGACTAACATGAGCCAGACAAGAACTCCAGAAACCATCAACAGACAGGAGGAATCATGAAGAGCTTTAAGGTATGGACACAGGCTGAGCAAGTTTCAGAAAAGAAGCTGCAACCAGTATCATGCTGATTGGACAGACCTTGGATGAAGTGGAACCGCTTTCAGTGTGTGAGGTCCATTCTGAGTTAGGGTAGAAGCTCAGCAAAGAAAAGAGATGCTCAACTTGATGACGTCTGCTCTGAGAAGAATCGACATTTATGTGGAAACATCTCTGTCAGCTCTGTACCAAAAATGAAAGTGCAAGTCATAGGTGCTACTCATCCTACTGTTTAGTTGCAAGAGCTGAAAACTATACAGCAGATCTGTGAAAAAATCTGAGCATTTAAGAATGAATACACACACAATACACACATTCAAACACTTGCATATGCAAGCACACATTTACACTTGTATACACACCTTGTCAAGCATGCACATGCCTACACTTAAGATACCCATTCTGCATATGCCTTATAAGAAGAATTTGATTTATGTTTCCAGATCGAGGTATTCTGATGACATACGGTAGCGGAGCCAATGGCTGTTTAGGGCACGGCAATTATAATGATGTCACACAGGTAAGTGATCCAGAACATGCACATGGGCTAGTCTAAAGCAGGTGAAGTTTTAGTATCATTTTCAAGTTAAATCAGTTTAAAGTGGCCCCCACTGCGACATGAGTCTCATTCTCAATGTTCACACTTTTTTTTTTTTATTCCTTTTAAACATTGCATATATACTGATTTTATATTGGACGCATGTTGAAAGAGCTTCAGTCTGTGAAAGAAGATAGCTTCACCTCAGTCGTAAGCAGCATCTGTTTGAAGTTATAGGCTTGTAATTAATTTCATCATGGGAAAAAGAGATACCGTTTGTGTTGGTTATTTACTGTTAACGATTCTGTGCTTCATTTGAGATTTCCTTTTAAACAAGTGACTGAAAACTCACCCTAGTCTCCAGATTTGGATGGTTGTGAGTGTACCGTCTTCCAGAGCTCACAAAGGAGTCTCAAGTCATTTAGGTGGTCTAGCATAGGATCAGTCAAAATCTGATTTTAAAAAAGATAACTATTCTTGATGAAAACGGAAATGTGTATGAGTCTAGTCAGTAGAGTTTTTTTTTCCCCTGTCTTAAAAAGAAAGCACTTATTTTGTTTTGCTTTGTAGGGTGAGGGGGAAAAAACTGAGAATGTTATGATTCACATTTTGATCCCTACTGGTCATGATAATGTCACTTCATTGCAGAAATGAAATGAGTAGTGGATCAATAGCTATCTTTATAGAAGAATGCTGTATTGACTACCAATCGATGATGTTATATCCTTGGTGCACAATGTTTTTTTTTTTTTCCAGGCCAAAATAGTGGAGGCATTACTGGGCTATGAAGTGGTGCAGGTGTCTTGTGGAGCGTCCCATGTGTTGGCCGTCACCAATGAGCATGAGGTGTTTGCCTGGGGCAGAGGAGACAATGGTGTGTGTGTGTGTGTGTGTGTGTGTGTGTGTGTGTGTGTGTGTGTGTGTATGAGACAAGATGATCTGTGTTGTGTGTAGTGTGTGTTGTGTGTGTGTGTGTGTATGTGTGTGTGTGTGTGTGTGTGTGTGTGTGTGTGTGTGTGTGTGTGTGTGTGTGTGTGTGTGTGTGTGTGTGAGAGAGTGTGATCTGTGTGTGTGTGGTAACAGTGGTGTGGGTATGAGTGTACGAGACAAGATATAGTGTTTGCATTAGAGTGTGTTTGTGTGTGTGTGTGTATGTGTGTGTGTGTGTGTGTGAGAGAGAGAGAGAGGGAGGGAGGGGAGAGAGACAAGACGATATTAGTCTGCATTAGTGTGTGTGTGTGTGTGTGTGTGTGTGAGAGAGAGGGAACAGGGAGGGGAGAGAGAGAGCTTGTGTTTTGTCTATACTTGAAGACAAACAGAACTGATATTTCAGGATGAAAAAAACTAGCGATTTTTCCTAAATGTAGATATTTATATGTGTGTATGCGTGTGCATGCACGCGCTTGTGCAAGTATGTGTGTGTGTGTTTGTGTGCATGCACAACTGCAAAAATGTAAGCATCAAAGTAAACCTTTTTAAAAATTATGGGTATTCTAGATCAAAATAGTAATAACCCAGTTCTGAAAAAGTTTCTAAGAGGAGTGAAAATCTATTAAACAGTCATTCATTACTCTTTTACGTCATTCCAGAACAACAAAGAAAGTGAAAAAACTTTTCGCTATTCATCTTTTATGTTCAGCTGTCATACATGTGGGTAACTGCCCTAATTATGAGGTCTGTATTCCTTCAATATAGTATTTTTACCATACATGGTCTGTGCCCACCAGGCCGTCTGGGCCTAGGAAATCAGGAGTGCATGGCATCCCCCCAGCCCGTGGCAGTGTCGGAAGACATCCGCCCTTGCTCTGTGTACTGTGGTGTGGACTGCTCCGTAATACTCACCCTGGATGGTACACTGCTGTGCTGTGGAAACAACAGGTAAACATGGACATTGGGGATCGTTTACTGCCACTGAATAACCTACTGCTTTTGTGAAGGGGGACTGATTTCTTTCTCAATGCGAACATAGTAGATTTTTTCTAGAGAGAGGAGGAAAAAAAAATTGCCGTCATAACCCATGTCAAATTCTGTACAAGTGGTGAACATTTTATCGTTCTGTTTGACCGATTGATCTTTTGTGAACTCGGCACTAAAAACACACAGCAGACCCTCTTATACATACATGTTGAGGAAATTATGAAAAGTAATACAGTTTGTACAATAAATTTCCACGAACGAAAAGTTATGGAATTATGGTCCAAATCATGGAAAAAAAATCCCATGAAATGAAAATAACAAAAAACAAATATTTGATGTGGATGCACAGTGTCAGTGATAAAAAAAATCAAATGAACGTTTAGCCCATTACTGGCGTCACTGAAATGACTTGTGTGGTAGCAGCAAGAATACATTTTGCATATGAATAGAGCCAATTGTGGGTGAGATGAATTGTTCAAAGTGGCATGGAAAGGTGTGTGGTAAGGTAATGGAATTCGGAACTTGTCAACCTGTCTGGACCCTTCCAGTCCTCCACTACTGGTCTGCAGCATGCACCCATTTCCATTCCTTTTCTTTCCAGCGCGCTAACGCTGACCAAGGTGCTCTTGACAGGGATTTTACTCTGTCTGTCCTTAACCTTCTTAGAACTGACTGTGCCCACTTGTTCTTATCCTTCATTTTGTGGCTTCCATTTACCCTCTGTACAGTGGTACAGTCTGATCAGTGCAGACTAACCCTTGACTCTCATCATCCTTCTTTTCATTCACATGTCCCACCATGTTCATCCTAGTGCTTTGTCGATCAAGGTTGACATGTCGACCAGTAAGAATCGAGACAACTCATCTGTCAAGTGCAATCCCACCCCCCCTCCCCACTTCCTCACTTCTCTGTGAAGCTTGTCAGTCCCCCTCGGTTACAGTTTTTGGGGTCAGGGTTTTCCAGTATCTATAATGTAACATCTCAGTTTGCAGTGCTTTATTGTTGACCTTGGTGATGATGACGATGAGAATGAAGTCAGTCAACAGTTGGTGCTGATGTGCCAGGAACAACAAGCTGGGTCTGGATGAGATAAGCAGTGAGGGGGGTTGGAGCGACTGGTGGAGGAGGTGCACATGTTTGCCCCCGTCACCTCTGCCCCCATCAGCATGGTGCAGGTGCAGGGGGTGGCTGTGGGCACATCGCACACTGCGCTGCTGACAGGTGAGTATGGGGGGGGGGGGGGGGGGTAGCATTTCACCTGTACACTACAGATATACCAAAACTTTGACTTGAATGAAACTTAATTTACAGTAAGTCACTTGCAGTTTTGCTTCCTTCATTTCTTTTATTTCACATGTCTCTGTTAAGCATAAATTATGTACACATTCATATCTCTTCTTTATTCACACTGTCACAGACCTGCCAACCATTACGCATTTCGCGTAATTTATTACGCCCAAGTGATGAATCTTACGCCTTACGCATTTAGCCAAAAAATTACGCACTGAAAGTTTTCAAAAAAAAAAAAAAAAAAAAACGGACGAAAAAATCGGCTTATGTACAAACACGCACGGCGCCGTGCGTATAACCAGTAATCTTCAAGAAGCGTTTCCGGTCATGCGCAGTTCGTTGCACCATCTTTACCATTCAGCGAAGTTGGCGTCCTTTTGAAGTTTGAAGTTACGAAAATGTCGAAACGTGGAGCAGAAAGTTCTGGAAAAGATGTGAAAAAAGAAAAAAACTTGGGTCAAAAGTCCCGAAAAGAATACTCGGAAAAAAATCCCCTGCATACGACCTCGGCTAAAGGTGTAAATTGTGCACGGTGTACCACTTGCGAGTCCGACTTCACAATTTCCCATGGTGGATGTGAAGCGTCACCTTTAGTCACGCAAGCACATCGATTCCTCTAAACGTGCCGAATTCTTCCAGCATCACACAGTTTTTTTTTTCAGACTGTAGAAATGATGAGGAAAAGGGTAATTCGGGCTGAAGCATTGGTGGCCGGATTTTTTGTTGGGTACATCATCACTCTTAGCGCAGCCGACCATGCATCCCAGCTTTTTAAAGAAGCGTTTTAGATTCGGAGATCGCCAAACAGTTAAAGAGCGGTCGAACAAAGACAACACACATTGTGAGGACCCTTGCCATGGGAGACTGCAGAATGGACCGTTTGTGTTGGGGACTGGTGGAAAGGGGGGGGGGGGGGGGGGGGGGTGAATTCTTTCCTGGGGTGGTGCGAGACTTACAAAATCGCCACTGAGCAGATAGCCAACTCCACATGCACAGAGTCCGCAACAGGGGAGAACATTTTTGAGGTTGTTTCTGGCCTACTGTCAAGCCTTGGTGTGCCATGGCAGAACTGCCTGTCCTTGGTTTGTGATAATACAAATCATGTGATCACTGGCAAGAACAAAGGTGTCATTGCATATGTTCGCATATATATATTTCCAGTGTATTCTACATTTTCATAATTTGTAAAAGATTTCTTGTGACACTTAAAAGAAAAGGTTATTTGAAGAAAAGTTAAGTTCACATAAATTGTGCGAACAATTTCATCACATCGCATCGTGTTTGTTTGAAAAAAGTAAGTGTGGCGCTTGATTACTCTTAGCTCTCTGAAATTACACATTTCTGCCTCACAGAGCTTCAATTCTTACTCATTGGTCTCTTGGGGGGTTGGGAGGTCTGCTGTCAAGATGTCAGTCTAGCCTGGGTGAAGAGTGTATTTGTGTTTTCCAAATTTTGTCTCATGCCCAACAGTTTTGGTCGGTTATTGAGGGGAAGATCTGTCACTGCTTTTTTTTTTTAGCATCTGTATCATCTTAACTGCTTACATCTGAGGTAACTGAAGATATGTCACTACCACTGAATGATACAAGCCACATCTTAGTGAGAGAAACTTATTTCGTCCATTGAGAATGCATATGTTATTTAAAATGCTGGTTTTCTTGTTACTTGAAAACACGACGGTGTCCTAAATCACACGTATAAAACAGACTGAAGAGCTTTTTTTTGTTGTTGTTGGTGGTGGTGGTGATGTCAGCCTGCCAGTGTGTGTTTTTTTTTTTTTTGGTTGGGCTATACCCTCCATGATTTTGACTGTAACAAGGGCTGTGGTGTTGTACAGTGGAAGGGAAGTGCTTCACGTTCGGCTCCAACCAGTTTGGTCAGCTTGGCTATGAGAAAGAAGTCCAGGACAGACGACCTGCCCTTGTCAAGGCCCTCAACTCCTACAAACTGTCCACGGTAGCGTGTGGAGACACGTTCACTGTCGCCGTGTCAGATGGTAAGGTCTTCAAAAAAGGTGTTACAACAACTGTGATTTTTTTAATGAATGTATGATATGCAGCACACAGCTTGCTCAGAATGGACAAAAGCACACTCTGATTACGCATTTTATTTTAATTCAAATTGATGCTTATATTGTCCCAGAAGATAGATAATTGTTATAAGTGATTCTAGCGAATGTGACCATATTTATGTGAATATGTTCATGCAATGTATGTCCTAGGTCTTCTTTGTTCAAACACAAAGCACATTTGCTTTAAGCAAGTACATAGGCATATTCACATGCACTTTTGCAGTCATGTACGGGCACTGGCAAAAATATGTTTAATGATAATAGAATAATGACAACAAAATGAAATATCTTTATCTTGGACAGAAGTTTGTGTAACTGCTAGTATTGAACTGAAACTGGGCTGTTTAACTGACTTTGTTTGATTTGTTTGGCAGCTCTAAGTATGTACCTTCTATACATCAGAACGAACTTAAATGAGCATGCCATCAAGTTGTTCATATAAAAGGTAGATGCTCTTGCATAACCGCACACATACTGTGAAGAATTACTATAACGTGGAATTACACATCATGTCGCCTGACACATGAGATTGTTCTGCCTCGAGGAGGAGCCACGATCCTCATTATTTTATAGCTGATGCTATTGTAAAACAGTTATAAGAGCACACACACACACACACACACACACACACACACACACACACACACACACACACACATGTGCAAACACACACACATACATACACACAATACACAAAGACACACATTTCTTCTGTCTTTTTTGTAAAACCATTACTTTTCAAACCTTTCAAACAGCGGGGGAGATATTCTCCTGGGGCAAGAGTGCCAGAGGACGTCTAGGACGGACAGACGAGGATTCTGGCACACCCAAGAAAGTGGCCCATCACTGGAGAGGACCCTTTCAGCATTGTCTCCCTGTCCTGCAGCCATGGAAACACTTTAGTTGCCATCAGACGTAAGGGTTTTTTTGTTTTGTTTTGTTTGTTTTTTTTTGTTTTTTTTTAGGGGGATGGGTTGGGGATTGTTGTTGTCTATGATTCCTGAACACAAAGCAGCAAGATCACTGAAAAAAAAAAAAGCAATCACACAAATGCATACAGACACATACACTTACAAACACACACACACACACACACACACACACACACACACACACACACACACACACACACACACACACACACATTAACTTACAGGCACAGACTGATCTATCTTTTAATCCCTTCTTGGGCAATAGAGGGGTTATTAACACCATCGGTCATCCTGTGGCTGTTAAAGGGGCTATTAACACCATCAATGACGTCTTTTCTGTCTCGATTCCTTTGTCTACATGTGTTTATCTCCGCTGGCATGATGAACCACAATTTTGGGGGGACATATTTTAACCTTTATTCAGAATTCACAGTTACAATAAATATGTTCAAAGATGAAATGACAACAGCAACAAAAATACACATATATAAAACAAGTACACATAAGAGGCACATTTTTTTTGTGTGTGTGAGAAGCATGTTTAATTTTAATCCTCTATATACATTTTCTTTGTTTTGTTTTGTTTCAGCTGTGCAAAGATCTGGCAGTCCTATTGAGTGACCACCCATATGCTGAATTCTTTTTTTTTTTTTTTTTTTTTAACTTCAATTTTATCAGACCTCACAATATGCATTGCAATCGTTGAATCAGTGTCAACCATCTTAACCATTGATCTCATGGTTTTTGTGTGAAAGATAATTTATTGGACATTGTCTTTAAAGCTGTATCCTTCATTCTCAAAACAAAGGTGAGGGTTTGTGTGTACAATTCTGTTTCAAAATATGTGAGAGGTTGTACAATGATGAGAAGAGCTGAAAGATGAATTCCCGTGTGTTTGTGTGCTGGCCCTCAGGTATGCTTATTTCATATCCTTTCCTCCCATGGAAAACCAACCACAGGGTTTTTTTTGTTGTTTTTTTTTTTTTTGGGGGGGGGGGGGGGGGGTCATTTTCTTTTTTAGCTTATTAAGTATATACTGCACAGATCATCAAGCACAGGGGCAGTGTAATAATACTTTGAATATTTTTTCATTTTGGCCTTAAGTTTGCTAGGTATGTTTTTTTTCTGGTATACCTAGTGATTATTTCTCATTCAGTCATTTGCACCATCAGGTGTCACAGCCATCTCATATTTTGTTTGTGTCCTCATCTGTTTCTTCATAGCTTCTTTCATCAGTGTGGCTTTTCCAAAATAGACCATTCACAATCTCAGGCTTTTGTGGGTTTAACTGAACTGATTTTGAATTTCCCTGTGATGCTTTGATGTGTTGAAATGTATGTTTTTTTTTGCTTTGAAGGTTGATGTGGTTAATTTTTTTTTTTTTTGAAATTTAAGTGGTGCATCTTGGTTCAACATCTGTTAGCTTTTCTACCTTTTTGTATTTGTGTTTGAGAATCTGCTAGTCATATTGATTGTGTACCTTTTTTTTTTTTTTTCCTTTCTTTGTCTTTTTAGGACAAACCTTTTGTCAGTCGCAAAATATGTTTTGTTCAGATTTCTGATGTATTGTAGTGCTGTGCATTATTTCATATTATGTTGCTGATTGGCTGAGTATAAGAGTTATTGAGGTAACAATATAACAAAGAAAATAATGGAAATACAGAATGTCATTGTGATTCAGTTTACTTGTAAATATATTCATGCTTTCTGCAAAAACAAATCATTTTTTTTTGTGTGTTAGGTTTTTATATATGTACAGAAGAAATATAGGGTATATTTTGGTTTTTGATAAAGATGATCACAAGTTAATGTGTTTTATTCTTTCTTTCTCTCTCTCTGTCTCTCTCTCTCTCTCTCTCTCTCTCTCTCTCTCTCTGTCTCTGTCTCCCTCTCTCTCTCTCTCTCTGTCTCTATCTCTCTCTCTCCTCTTTACACACTCACACACATGCACAGGAACACACACACATGCATAAATACATACACACAAGCACGTACTAAACACATATACTGCCTGAGTGACTTGTTTTCTGTACATACAAAATGTCGATCTGAATCTTTTCATGAGAGTGAAAATGAAACTATTGTTTTTATGAAATGGATTATTTATGAAAAGAAAGAACACAAAATGACGATTGTTAAGAATTTTTTTTGTTTGTGTGTCTCTGCCAACCTTTTTCAGATTTTTTTTTTTGTTGTTTTTGTTTTTTTTTTATAGCTTTATGCACAATCTTTTTTTTAAAACTTGTGTTGTATTCATGGATCCTGAAGTGACAGCGAAAAAGGCAAAGTTTTGTTCAAGCTCTATCCCGTCCACTGTTCTAACAATGTTTCCGAGCCAGGCATTGATTTCTTTTTTTACTGTCTACAATCATGGGTGCAATTTTTCATGTGATTGAGTTGAAATAAAATGACTGCAAATGTTAACCCTAATTTTTCTGGAGTTACATATGATTTCTGAATTTTTTTTTTTTTTTTGGAACCATATGTTCACCACAGTGTAGTGCAAATTATGTGTGTGTGTTTAAACTTTCATTGCAGGAGGTTTTTTTTCAAAAACTATGCTCTTTTCCCTTTTTTTGGAGCAAACACATACTCTCATTCTAACACACATACACATATGTGAACTGATGTGTGTGAGCATGGATGAGCACACATGCATGCATGCACGCATCACTCAGTCACACACACACACACACACACACACACACACACAC
Organism: Conus betulinus; assembly: GCA_016801955.1. NCBI lineage: Eukaryota > Metazoa > Mollusca > Gastropoda > Neogastropoda > Conidae > Conus > Conus betulinus. The sequence continues at coordinate 277,703 of JADBJO010000412.1, forward strand.
ACACACACACACACACACACAGTTCTTGGGATTAACATTGAATGAAAAAAAGATGCATAAACCAGCGTTGCATACTTACCAAGTGTTGCATGACCCTCTGTTAAATGTTCAGCTGGAGCTGCAAAACAAACATAAATTATAGAGATGAATGTTCTGTTCCATAATGCACAAAAAAGAATAGAGAGAGAAAGGGAGAATCACCTCATAATTAATGGGATCAGACAAAATACACCAAACAAGCGAAAAAAATAAGTTCATAATACAAACACTGTGTATCAAGTGACAGACGTGACCACTAATTTCTTCTTCACTCACACACAGACCTACTCACTTCTCTGAGCCACACAGCATTGACGTTGAGCTTTTTCATCAGTAATTAACATAATGCCCTCAGTAGTCTCAATGTGCGTAGATGCATATCGCATGATGAGCATGTACACAATTAAGCGCACACGTCTATACAAAAAAAAAAAAAAATGTACGCACACACCGATGTTTACACACCTCTGAGAAGTACTATGAAAGGGAGTGAAGCGAATCTAATCCTGTAATGAAACTGCTCATCGGTGACTCCCCTTGGCTAGGGACGACTGAAAAGTTTTTGCTGCGCCGCCTAACACTGACCTCTCAAATCAGTGTCCCTCAAAGGAGAGCTGTCATCTCTCCTTGGTGTTCACTGTTATGCCACCTCGCAGCGAAACTGACTGATGGGTGAGATTAACGTCCTACTGGCCACAGGGCCTTAAGGACAAAGTTACGACAGCGAACTACGTTAGTTAGTTAGTAGGTGAGATTAATGTCCTTTTGGCCCGAGGCCCTTAAGGACAAGGTACACTCGCAGACTCCGGTCTGCATATTCTGTGGCTACTGTCGTCGTTGGCAGTGGTGGGCGAGTTCGTCGTATGTCTCTCTCTCTCCGAGCTCTGGTTCCTTTTGAACTTCAGTTTAAATTCGGCTGTTGGTCGGCCGACGATGGGCGTCGGTATATTTCGCTTCTTTTTCCCCAATCAAAAGGCTGTCTTCAGGGCCACCAGGCGGCCATCTTCGTGCTCGGGGTGGCGATGGTCCTGTGCCGCGTGAGGCCGCCTTAAAGGGGCAGCAGGCGCGCTGCACAAGTCCCTAAAATTCGGCGGGCGACGCAGACTACGGCCGTGAGGGTAGTTTTTCAGCCCAGCCCATAAGGAGTGCCCCATGCCTGCCTGGCTCAGAACACGGTCTCCCGGGCCACGGTAACTGTAATCAGGCAGCGCCCAATTGCCGATCGCCCAACATTTCCAGGAGCCGTCCCCCGCGAAACAGGCTAGACCCGCCGTTACCCATAATGGCTGGAAGAACCGCCGCGCCGTCCGACACTGACCTCTCACATCAGTGTCCTTCAAAAGAGATCTACCACCTCTCCGTTGGTGTTCACTGCTATGCCACACTCACAGCGAACAGGAATGGTTGAGTTTTGCGTCCTCACAGGAAAAGCTTTTGGGGACAAGTTATTCTTTTGTGGTAGTCTTGGACGGCGAACTGTGTGTCTGCTTCCTTTGATATTAGAGCACGATCCACATGACCTTTCATTTTCATGTCGTCGGGCTAGACTTTCCACTCCCAAATCCGTGTGCTCTACCAATAGTGTAGTAACACGAGACGTCCACAACCCATGCATAATTCTGCTATCCTTGCTGACAGATGGCATCTAACTATTTAACTGACCCCAAAGTCCAGGATAAAATCGTCCTTTTCACAAACTTTCTTTTTTTTCTAGATCTAGGGCGACTTATATCAATTCAAACTGCGTTATTACCACTTGATCCTTGTTGTAACCCCAAACTCTGACCCTTGGGTGACTCTTTCTTCCATGATAAGATAATAAGATGCCCATTAACTCCAATCGAATGTTAGATGCGACACCAAATCGCCCACCAGAAATGCCACCACAGAGCACGCAGAACAAGCAAGGAGCCATCCTTATCATTGGTTTGGAGTTACAGGCGTGTACTTACTTCATCATGGGAGGAAGAGTTACCCTGTTTGTTCGTTATTTACCGTTTACTATTTCCCTTGCCTCATTGAACAATGTCAAGTCAGTAGAAGTTGAATTTTTAAGGCATCATACTTCTTGCATCCGTTATATGCATATGCCACGAATAAAATCAGTACTCTCTTTCGTGTCATCTGTTTCGGGGATGTTAGTACCATTCATCAAGAAGTTTCATTCTTAAAACCCCATAAATAGACAAATGTATTGTTGAGGATATGCAAACAAGCACACGGGCGAACACACACACACACACACACACACACACACACACACACACACAATTAGTACGCACACTTATATACAGGACATTACCTTACAAATACAAAAGTAACTTTCGACAGTTAAGCTTTTGATAGTTCGACTTCACCTTTTCTTGTGGTGGGTTCCCAATTTCCTAATCGTTCAGCCCCCCGGTCCACCCCCCACCCTCCATCCCGTTCCACCCCTCTCTCTTTCTTCCACCCATTCCAACACACACACACACACACACACACACACACACACACACACACACCATCCTACCTATCACTATATTTTCACCGTACAATATCACTAAACTGAACAGGATGTGAGGTAAACGAACTCAAACTCGCCATTGGTTTACATTACAGTCGTTTTTGTTCAGTGCTGCGATTCAGAAAACAGGCGCCCGGGTGTGCAGACATATGAACAGACAGACGGGTAACATTGATAGCACAACACAGTCAATATTCCTCGTGTCAACGGCGGTAAATTCTCAATGTTCCTATTCATAGCTATTCAAAACGCAGGAGAACAAAACTGGTCACTGACCCCCCAACCAACAAAAAACAGAGAGAACAAAGGACAGGACAGACGACTCGTGGGGATATCCGGCATCTGTGGCAGTTCACAATATTTTTCACCACTTGCTGCACATTCTGCGCTGGATTTTCTTTTTTTTTTTTTTTTTTTCTTGTCATTTGCTGTCTCTTAGTAAAAAGAAATCTTCTTTGCTGTCCATTTTTTTGTAACTTACCTTCGTTTGACCCATTCACGTTTTTCATTCCAAAGAGTCTCTTTTCTCACACTTTTTTTCCTATAATTTCTTTCTTCTTCTTCTCTTCTTTTCTTTCTTTTTTTTTTTTTTTTTTTTTTGTTTTTTTTGTTTTTTTTTTGAGTTTTTTTTTTGCTTTTTTTTTTTGCTGTGGTTTTCTGGCGACTAAATGTCTAGATGGTGACACTGTTAATGTTGATCAGAGTGAACACGTGCTGACTATTTGCCCATTATGACCTTTTGTGTGTGTGTGTGTGTGTGTGTGTGTGTTTTCTTTCTTTTTTTGTGGTCCAGTTTCTTATGGTCCAGTTCATCTTTTACTTAAAAAAAAAAACTGGTGATAAGTTCTGCATCGTGGACCTTTTTCAATGCGGTAGCCACCCTAAGAGAGTACTGTGTGGTCAGACAGGCTCAGACGCTTGAATGACAGCGTGTCCGTTCTGTCATGTGTTTTCGCTTCTCTCGTTTGGCAGTGTGTCTGTCGTCTGTCCTGTCCGTTATTTTTCCTTCCTTCCTTCGTTCAGCTGTTCTGTTATTCATTCATCCCCTTCGTTTAGCACGGTATCTGTCCTGTCCTTTTCTTTATCCCTTTGTCTAACATGGCGTCTGTCTTGTCATTTTTCTTTATCCCCTTTGTTTAGTATGGCGTCTGTCTTGTCATTTGGGAGCCGGAATAACTCAGTTGGTACAGCGCCTGACTCATGATCTTGGTGATCCTGGGGTTACGGGTTCGAACCTCCGCCGGGGCGGTTCGGTACAGGGAGATTTTTCCCTCGGAGTTAACATTGGTTCTGACTCCATTTCCCATACAGTCCTTCGAATGAGACTACAACCGAGGTTCCGTGTGTGAACGCACGCATAACATCTTGCACACACGTAAAATCCCATCACCAACTTTCGGAAGAGAAGGCCATCCATGCAGTTTGGCCGTTGGTATGGATGACACGTTACACATAGCATGCACCCTGAGCGAGAAATGGAAAAGAATGAAGGAAGTAATGGAAAATGAGTGATCGATATTGAACGATACTGACTGGATGACACGGGAAACGACTGAATGAAGCGCCAGCTGGCAGCTCTTCTTGCACTACCCAGGTAGGCAGCCCGTTGTGTAAACGAGTGTTGATTGTAAAGCGCTTAGAGCTTGGTCTCTAGCCGAGAATAGGCGCTATATAAGTAATCATTATTATTATTATTTATTTATCCGCTTTGTTTAGCATGGCGTTTGTCTTGTCATTGTTTATCCCTTTGTTCAGTATGGCATCTGTCCTCTGTCCTGTCATGTGTATGTGTGTGTGTGTGTGTGTGTGTGTGTACGCATGTGTATGTGTTTTAGTGTTTGGGCATTGGTGCGGGTGAGTTTGTGTTTTTATGTGTTGTTTTCCTAATCTATGTAATGTCCTATGTCCTATGGATTTAATGTTTATTTCATGT
>JADBJO010000412.1:302180-327180 GCA_016801955.1 Conus betulinus
CAGATCTTTCTTTGGAGACCCCCTCCCTCTCTCTCTCTCCCCCCGTTCTTATACCTGGTCCAGCCCTGGTCAATAATATCAATAATCCCGGAAGAATGAAAGAAAAGGAAAGAAAGGGGGGGAAAAAAGAAAGAAAGTGCAAAAAAAAGAATGGAAAGGAAAAAGGACAGAAAGGAGGAAGCCCAACAGTCCGGTATGAATTTTCAGCCAATATCGACTTGCCTTAACTTCGGCTTGTCACTCTGCAGCCGGAGGTCCAGAATTCAAGCTGACGTGCAAAAGATTTCCAGGACACAGCAGGGCCGACAATGCCAGGAAAAGGGCGTGGAATTAGGTAACTGTATGGGATTGGCATCCCTCCGAGGCAAACCCGATGTGATCAGGGTATACGAACCACACAGGAATTGCCACCGGCGTGCCTCGGTTGGGTGACGCAAAGATGACAATTGTCACCCGGGTATGACCAGCCATTACGTTACGCATTTTCAGTTCAGTCGGACCTAGGTGACATGACCAGATAATCGGAGGATCATTCCAGGAGAGTGGGAAAATTGAACCACAAATACTATACCGATACGACCGGAACGACAACGCAATAAGATGGGTTGTGATAGTGTCAGTTTTTGCACTGAGTATTTGGAGGCTTAATGAGAACCTTCTGAAGACAAGCTCAATGCCCTACCGTCTGGAGTAAGCAGATGAGGGAGGAAAAGCAATCCTGCACCATCTACCGGTCGGTGCTTCAGCCCTTATTCCATGACTGCAGTGCCCACCGGTGAAAGACGCTCCCAATGGGCGAGCTGCTGCACCCTTCCCGCAGCCGCTCCCATGGCTGTTTTTTTTTTTTTTTTTTTTTTTTTTTTTTTTTTTCTGTCCCAACCTCTGCGCCACCTTCAGAGGGCAGTGCACCCACGCCGCTCATTCCGACACCCCCGTCCACAGCCACAGCCCGGTCGGCCCGCCACAGCCCCGATACCGGCAGTCCACAGGGAGCAGTCAATGTCAAGTCGTCAAGAGGCAACCCACCGGAGGAGACACTGCACTGCCGCCGAGTCACTTCAGTGGTGTTCAGTGGCGCCTGTTCTGATCTAACATACGCAGGACACCACCTACTAAGCCCCCTACTGACGACAATAATTGCTTAGTCGCGGAGCCGGCGTGAGCGAGCTCTCCCTCCGGAGGGCGCCACCACGTCCGTCCAACGACAGCCCCCATGAACTCGCCGATACCGGTGACCCCGACGGAACCAAACCAAGGCCACAGACGTGGAGAGGACATCGAAATTGAGGTCACCATGAGAGCAGGGCATGAAGGGCCACAGAATTTTGAGACTTTTTATGCTGATCGATGAGAATGAGGATGATTAAGATGATGCTACTGATTTCCATTTCGGTCTGAGACTACGTGACAGGGCTGTACTCTACGCTTCCTTTCATTATATATCCCGGCGTCAACCAGGCCCGAGAGATACAGACACCTGCAGTGTTGGTCAGGAAATTTGAGCAACACTCTCAGAAACGCATCCATTAAGTGGATGAAACTCGACTGTGTGGTCCCAGTCTTCCCAACTGAGCCCGCAGCAAACTCAACTCTGGGTAGGAGCCGGTCGGGGCAGAAAAAACCCACATGACTTCTGATGGGTTCGAACCCACGACCTCCCAGCCGGGAGTCCGCGACGCTAACCACTTCGCCACGGCGGCTGGTCCCATGGCTGTTTCTTTGTCAGTTGGAAACAGTGCTACTCCAAACGGGCCTTGCAGTCGCCACATGATTTTCAGCATCTTCTGAAAACGATCCCGGTTTACAGTCTTTCCCGCTGGTAAAGAAGAAGAAGAAGAAGAAGAAGAAGAAGAAGAAGAAGAAGAAGAAGAACACAGACTTATTTTCAAATTTTCTTTGGGGAACCACACACACACATACATATGCGCACGAACACACACACACACACACACACACACACACACACACACACACACACACACACCGACGCGTGGGCGTCACTGCAAGCACTGATAGGCGCGTCTCTGTGGCGGCGTGGCACCGTCAGTACCAATGACCTATACACTTCCCCTTGGTGTTAAATCTTCGGGTGAACAGCCGTAATGCGAGTCGTGTCGACACCCTGACACACCCGCTCCGCCCTTCTCCCGAAACCGGCACAGAGAAGAATCGCTTGTTCCGCCGTCATCGCACCTACTTTATATTACCAGGCACGACTGCTCCTAACAACAAAAAAGATTTTTCAATGAAGGTTTAGCATCCGTCTCCTTCGCCTTTCAAAGCGACAATGGGAGCTGAAAACTCTTGAAAGGCTGCCGGCCTGTCGATCAGCTGAAAAGAAACCCCAAGGATATGATATGGAGATTAGATTTCACCTGGCAGATTGAATAACCTGGAACAAGCAGACACTTGCTATCCGACCTCTCTTTGATCCGAACCCAGTGTCCTCCGTGGAAGGTAACCCAGACCATAAAGGGGTAACTTTCTCGCTCGCACGACGAACATCTCTTTATTAACAACTATATCAATCATGCAATGAAGAGAACCCAGCGAAATGAACTTTCAAAAGACATGCAAGCGTGAATTCGGACATCAAATATTGTGTTGGAATCATTTTTCTGAAAGACAAAAGTTTTTTTTTTTTTGTTTTTTTTTTTTTTAAATAATTAAATTCCAGCACTTTAACGCGAGTTAAACCGGTTTCATAAACCTCTTATGCACCCCCCCTCCCCCCCCGCCCTGCCATCCCCACCCACCCCTCGCTCCACTTCTGTCCCTTTCTGTCCGTCTCTCCCCACCCGCAACAGCAGTATCGCTTCCCCGTATCGTGTTGACAAATCAGAGGTAAGAACTTGGATCAGAGAAATGGAAGACTCTACGGCTCCAGAATGGGCGACACTGGCACTAACCTAACGCTAATCTAACGCAGTCCCAGCCCTCACCACAGTCAAAACCTAACTATAACTTGACCCTATCTATCCCAATTGCGCTTGGTCGTCAAGGACGTATCAGTGATTAGACTTTCAATGGAGTTAATTCAACCCTGATATCACACACACACACACACACACACACACACACACACACACACACACACACACACACAAATGCGCGCCTATAACATATGCACGTTGTCAGAAGCTGGCTGTCTGGTTGTGAGGCATGCGTGTGGTAAGGCAATCTGGGAACCAAGGGAGAGAACACAAACAGAATCTCATCTAGTACCTTCCCCTCAGCAGACAGCAAGAGACCCAAACACAAAGTTAACGGAACAACTTCACATACAATTTAAATGAATAATTCTTTGCTGTCACACTCATTCTTACACAACAAGGGCAGGGAAACGACCTGAGGGGACTTAGGAGCATAAATACCCTGGAAGGTGTTACAGTAGCTTTTTAGACCCAGGAGGTTACTTTCGGATATGCTTCCGAAGAAGCCATACATCAACCATGGGGAGACAACGCTCAACACGCAGTGTGTGTGTGTGTGTGTGTTTGGGGGGGGTGGGGGGGGGGGGGGGGGCTGTCCATTACATAACTCAAATTTGAATGCATGCACAGTTGTAAAGAAAAACTCAATTCTTCTCCCAAAATATTACAACGAGCTATCAAAAGCACTTTAGAGAGTCTCAAAAGCGTACTATTTTCAGTAATGTCAGTATACGCAGAATGCCACTGACTGGTCAAAAAAATAACAACTGCTACAACTATGTCGCAATGAATATCATTATAAGTTATTTCTCTTTTGGAGTTTGGGATAACGGTTTTTTCAATAATTGAAACTCTTTAAACTTTTTTTTTAATATAAACGACGACAAACAAATCACAAATCAGACAGTCATGTATATGACGGTCGTTTGAAAAGCAGTAGGGAATATAGAAATAAACGAATTTCGCAGAAAAAAAAACTCACACAAAAAAGAAAATAGTGTTCACCACAGATAACACAAAATAAACAGGACAGAACAGGAACGCAAAAAAACAACACAGTGCTGCTGCCGACGATTGGTTTTTAGCCAGAGAAAAATGGGTGGCCCTATCGAAGACATATTAAAAAAAGAAGAAGAGACGGGGGACAAAGGTAAACATAGGTAAGCAGAAGAAAAGAACAACGTCCTTTTTGTACCTAAAACACATACACACACAAAACACAATTTACAGCAAGGCGCTCCCGCACACCTGGAGGCGGGAAAAAAACAAAAAAATACATCCAAGCACCGGACCTAAAAAAAAAAAAAGGTGTATGTACTACAGAGGGAAAGGGGAGGCTACCGATGAGAGAAAGAGGACTGTAGAAATGAAGAAAAGCATGAGAGAAAAGTCGGGGTCGACACAATGTCACAGGCCGTTTGTCTTGCTGTGTGTATGGGCATACGCCTGCTGGAGGACCTCCACTTTGTTGTGACTGATGGGAGGTCCCAAAGTCGAAAGGATTCGGCGTCTGTGTAGACAATGAACTGGAGGTCAGCCTCTGAGAACGCCAAGAAGGCGCAGTCACCTGAAACGGGCGCCTCAATGAACAACAAACAGCCTTTTCAGGCATTTAGTCATCGGAAGCCAAAGCCATTCGGCATGTATTTTAGGTGAACTATTGTCTCAGAATAGCAAACAGCGCGGTTCACGACTCAGGTGAGAAAAGGGGTGGAGAAGCATTAAAGCAAGAACACAGTCCTGCTTCACCCCATTGGAGACGCTGAGCAGCGTTAAGACGTCACCACTAGAGAGGACATAATCCACTCCGCTACCCTTGAACAGGCGGATCAGCTGGAGAAATCTTCCGGGACCCCAAAACTATGAGGATATATCAAAGTGCTAGCATACTGGCTGTATGGATGGCCTTTAAGAGGTCAATGAAGACAGCATACAGATCCATCTGCTGCTTAATGCACTCTACCTGGACCTGTCTCACCATAAAGGCCATGACCATGGTGCAGCGCCCTGCCCTGAAACTACTCTAAAACTCTGCCACTGTCTGTTTAGAATTGGAGCTTGTTGAATAATCCAGGATGACCTGCGCCGCAATCTTGCCCAGCAGACAACATGGAAATTCCTCTGTATTTGCCTTTCTTGGACAGACAGACAGACATACAGCTATAGCACGTCTGACACCCTGTGGCCTCATAAATTCTGGTCAGGATGTTACAGAGAGCAACAGCTTCCAGGCTTGCGGCTTTAAAGAGTACAGCAGGACACGAGTATAGATCACATGGCAGGTCCACGATCTGTTCGCTTCATGGATAAGATTAGTACGAACTTTGCACTGAACATGAACGCAGTGCAGGTACTGTCACAAATAATGACCATCTATGAAGCAGTATGTGTTCAAAGCATAATAAAACTTTCAAGCGATATAACGTCGACATTTCGTAATTCGCAGTTCCCTTTCAAAAAAAAAAAAAAAAAAAAAAAAAAAAAAAAACAGGAAGTGACTCCCGTCCATACCAACTATTACGTCCCTTGCCGAGAAAAAAATTTCGGTTTCATTCGTGATTTGACTGAAAGGGCATATTAAAGATTCGTTCGACTTGGGCAGAGATCTGCGTTCTCCTCGGTGCTTTTCCAGTTGGTATATGCAATGTATCTACCAGTTTTTACACAAGACTCTCTCTCTCTCTCTCTCTCTCTCTCTCTCTCTCTCTCTCCTGACCGATAAACAAGAGCAATGTTGATACGACAGATCAAAGGCAAAGTCACGACAGATCAAAGGCGAAGTTGTACCGAGGTAGATCTTTGCAGAAGCTTTCTGAATAAGCTCACTGCAATACATACCTCCTGTAATTCTTGTTACTGCACAGTAAATTGTTTTTCTTTGGAGGAGTGAGGCCATTTGCTCTGCTTTGGGGTGACGTACGTGGCACTGAATGAACGGGCAGAGGTCAAAAGGTTGAGACGAAGACTGAATGGGTATATTCGAGCGAAACCTGATAATTTATTTATCCATTTATTCATTCATATTTCCTTTTGACTATTCAAGTACTTCTTCATTAAATGGTAAAATAGTTTATTGACATATCTATCTCTACACCTCTCTCTCTCTCTCTCTCTGTCTGACCATTCACTCTTTCTTTTCTCTCTCTCTCTCTCTCTCTCACCTTTACACACACACACACACACACACACACACACACACACACACACACACACACGCACGCACGCACGCACGCACGCACGCACGCACACACACACACACGCGCGCGCGCGCGCGCGCGCGCGAACACTCTTCTTCAATGACACTAGTCTGCTTAATCAGCTTGGCTTTCGATTTTAAGCCCTCCTGTCGAGCATTTCTGGCAGATAGATAGATAGATGGACGGACGGACGCATTGACGGGGACAGACAGACAAACAGACAGACAGATAGATAGATAGATAGATAGATAGATAGATAGATAGATAGATAGATAGATAGATAGATAGATAGACTGATTGATTGATTGGTTGATTGATTGAGCGATTGAGTGATTGATAGATGTATGTATGTGCTCTCTCTCTCTCTCTCTCTCACACACACACACACACACACACACACACACACACACACACACACACACACACACACACACACATCCTCCCTCCTTCCTCAGAAAGGTCAGGTGTCGCCACGGGAGGGCGAGGCGAGGGAGACAGGTTAGGGATGGCTGAGAACAAAGAAGAACCAGGCATGTCATTTACTGATTTCGTTTCTTAGTTCCTTTGTTTTCAATCTTATGCGGGCTCTCTCTCTCTCTCTCTCTCTCTCTCTCTCTCTCTCTCTCTCTCTTATCGCCCTCGCCCCGTCTCGTCTTGCTGTGACGTGCTGCTCAGTTTATATCCCCTCCCCCCCCCCCCCCCCCCCCCCCACACACACACACACACACACACTCTCGCTCCCTATCTCACCGCTCCCACTTCCTCCCCCCTCCTCCCATCCTCACACGCACCTCCACCCCGAGTCCCCAATACATCCCTCCCCTCAATACCCTTGACACGCCCCTCTTCTGATTGTCGGGCTGTTCTCTTTGATTTATCAGTGGGCTTGGCTGTGTGTATTTGCCTGCTGACAGCAGCAGAAGCAGCAGTGGTGAAGATCGATGTTTTCTGTCTTGTCTCCGCGATGATCGCCTTCTCTGTGTCAATGGTTATCGGTCTTAAAACGTTTGTGATGCAGACGTATATTACTTCTGTTCAGGTCTTTTTGTTGTTGTTGTTGTTGTTTTCTACCTCGCATTTTCGTCTGAGTTACAATGTTGTTATGAGTCAATTTATCAATTTATAAGTGTTCATTTTATGTCATTCAAGAAGAAGAAATACTTGAAGCTGCGGATGGGACCCAGAGAAGTCCTGTCCTCAACTGCCGAACAAGCCAGGTGGGAGCAATCCTGCCCCACCCTTGGGAGCCTGCGCTGTGTTCACATAGGGTGCAGGCACGCACAAGGCATTCCATTGAGACGTCAAGGGACATAATTGCTCCCTGGCAGATGCCATTGTGTAATGGCCACTGGACGTGACACGACAGACCATTCATGGGAGCATTCCCATGGGTGTACCAGCCTATGTTTCATGACTGCAGAGCCCACCGGCGAAAAATGCCACCGTCAAACAACTGCCATGAGCATCTCTCAGCCTCTCTCTGTTCCGCTGACAGATGAAGGCAGTACACAACTCCAGACACCGTCACGCTTTCGCAAGGAAGTGTTACGTGCCTCCCCGATACCCGTGCACAGCCACAGTCCGAACGGTCCCGCCGCAGCCCCGGCACCGGAAATCCACAGGGCGCAGTCAATGTCAAGTCGTGAAGAGGTAACCCACCGGAAGGACACTGCACTGCTGCCGAGTCACTTCGGTGATGTTCAGTGGCACCTGTTCTGATCTAATATACGCAGGACACCACCTGCTAGCCCCCTACTGACGACAATAATTGCTCAGACGCGGAACCGGGAAAGTGAGCTCTCCTCCAGAGGGCGCTACCACGTCCGTCCAACGACAGCCCCCATGGACTTGCCGATACAGGTGACCCGACAGAACCAAACCCAGGCCACAGACGTAGAGAGGAAATCGAAACTGAGGTCACCATGAGAGCAGGGCATGAAGGACCACAGAATTTGAGACTTTTTCTTTATGCTGATCGATGAGAATGAGGATGATTAATCTGATGCTACGGATTTCCATTTTGGTCTGAGACTGCATGAAAGGCTGTACTCTACGCTTCCTTGCAAGATACAGACACCTGCATTTTTGGTCAGGAAATTTGAGCAGCACTCTCAGAGACGCATCCATTAAGTGGATGAAACTCGACTGTGTGGTCCCAGTCTTCCCTACTGAGTCCGTAGCAATCTCAAATCTTGGTAGGAGCCGGTCGGGGCAGAAAAAATCCCACATGATTCTGTTAGGAATCAAACCCGCGACCTCCCAGCCGGGAGTCCGCGACGCTAACCACTTCGCCACGGTGGCTGGTTTGCCTTCGTATTTCATCTCAATACATCTATCTACATACACTGACAGATGTGTCTGGCTTCGCACTTCACTGAATTCTGTCAACGTTTTTGCAACAGATAAAAAAAGGTAGATGAAACGAATCCCATCTGCTGTCATTGTATGCTAGTACAGTCCTCCTTCCTTTCCATTTGACCCCCCACCCCCACCCCCCTGCAGTCACATTCTTTGTACGGTGTTGTACAGTCGTTAAAGCGGGCACAATGACTGATGAATGGTTATCGTGTGTCCCCCTCTGCTCCAAGGTATATGAGACCCATAGTTCCAGCCATGCCAGCGCCTGTTGGATGAATGATGGAGATTGTCCCAAGCTTCAGGTCCACAGTCACGGCGAACTACGCAAGCCTTCATCCATATATCCACCTGCATGCACAAGATCACAACAGAAGCTTGAGTGTATAAGATCCTTGAGACCGTATCGACAGCTGATGAATGACAGCTGGAGAAGCGCAATCAGTGGTAAACGAACGGCCACGCAAGTGGAAACCCGGTGTTTTTGGGTCAGAGTTCGGAGTTACAACAAAGGTCAAGTGGTAGCAAAGCCGTTTGAACATGTGAAAATCGTCCTGGCTTTGGGAACAAAAATTGAATGCGAAAAGACGATTTTGTCCTGGAATTTGGGGTCACTAAATTAGTTCAGTGTCATATGTCAGCAAGGATTATGCATGGCTTGTGAGCTTCTCGTGTTTCTACGCTATTAGTAGAGCACAAGGATTTGGGAGTAAAAAGTCTAGTCGAGGACAGAAAAATAAAGGCTCATGTGGATCGTCAAAAAGAAGTGGACATTGGTTGTGCCTCAGAGTCAGGCACAGTGGACAGTGCCATGAATATGTTTGTGTATGGCTGGTCTTCTCACAAAAACCAAGCGCAGCTTCGAGTATAATAGAGAACACAGCGCTTTGGGCCTTATCTGTAACCGTGGACTCGGACCTGTACTAATCGGCGTGAATGTCGAGTTGTCGGTCACGAAGACAACAATACGTAGCACTCACGTTCATTGTATTGTTTCCCCTGTTCCTGTCCGCGGCAATAACCACTCCCTCTCACTGAACGACGGTCTTCGAAATGCCTCGAGAAAGGAGAGGCCAGGATCACCGAGCAAAAATAAACATCTTGTCCGGGGGGGGGGGGGGGGGGGGGGGGGGGGGGGGGGGGGGACTGGGTCGTTTAATGCAGGGCGCGGGCTGCCTACTAGCCCAGTGTTGTTGGAAGGTTTTATATTAGCGTGACAGGTGTGACCCAACCAAGCTGCCGGCCCGGCACACAGGGACCCACATACTACCCCCGAAACCTTGGCGGTCACCTGCACCTTTTACATGTTAACTTGTTCCTTCTTGGTTCCACCATTCCTGTAGCAGTCACCATAAATTGTGGGCGTAGTCGTAGTCGGGTAGGTCACAGTGCAGTGATGTTAAATCCATCAACGTGACTTGGTAGTTTCGTCGCTCCATCTTCATGTGCTATCGTTCTGCTGTTAACGTTGCATGTTGTTAGATAGCTCCTCTGCTTGCACACCCCGGGGATATTTTCCACGTCGGTCATATTACCTGATTGACAGGTGTCCATACTGGATCTGAATTAACAAGAACACTGAAGACTGTTATTGCACAGGCCAGCGTGCAAGTGGCAGTTTTCCATGTCTTTGGATATGCCTCTCTCTCTCTCTCTCTCTCTCTCTCTCTCTCTCTCTCTCTCTCTCTCTCTCTCTCTCTCTCTCTCTCTCTCTCTCTCTCGTACTTCATTTCACTCACTGTTTATTGAATCTGTTTTGAGTTTCACAATTTGAGTTCATAGGTTGCCCCAGTCACTGAGTCCTGTTTGGAATGTAAATGCTACAGTACTATTATTATTATGAATACTTATGTAGCGCCCACCCCTCGCTTAGAGACCAAGCCCTAAGCGCTTTACAATCCACATTCGTTCACACATCGGGCTGCCTACCAAGGTAGTGCCGACTGAAGAACTGCCAGCTGGCGCTTCATTCAGTCGTTTCCCGTGTCATCCAGTCAAATTCGTTCAATATCGTTCACTCAGTTTCCTTACTTCCTTAATTTTTTCCATAACTCACGCAGGGTGCATGCTATATGTAACCTGTCATCCATACCACGGCCAGACTGGCCTTCTCTTCCGAAAGTTGGGATGGGATTTTACGTGCGTGCAAAGATGTTATGCGTGCGTTCACACACAGAACCTCGGTTTAGAGTCTCATTCGAACGACTGTATGGGAAATGGAGTCAGAACCAATGTTAACTCCGAGGGAAAAATCCCCCTGTACCGAAATGACCCGGCGGACATTCGAACCCGCAACCCCAGGATCACACAGATTGCGAATCCGGCGCTCTACCACTGAGCTATTCCAGCCCCCACAGTCTTCTGTCTTTAGATGTGTTTCCTTCTCTAATCCCTATCAAATCCTACAGTAACTCAGAAAGATGATCTTAAATGAACCAGGGACCAGTAAACAACAAACAGCTAGCGTGACTCCTGCTCCAGAAAACAACAAACAAACTAGCGTGACTCTTGCTCCCATAAAAAAAAACTATTACAGGACCATAACTCTGTTGCTACAAGATGGCAGTCCATCGAGCATGAAGTCCGGTGTGTTAACAGCTTGCCTCCGGCTATGTTATGTAGTATGATGTGCTGTTTATTTTGTCTTAGGTTCATCCCCGTAGGAGGGACTAAAGCCCATGGAAAATCTCTCTCTCTCTCTCTCTCTCTCTCTCACACACACACACACACACACACACAAACACACACACACACACACACACACCACACACACACACACACATACGCCACCCCCTTCCACTTCTCCTCTTGCTCTCTCTCTCTCTCTCTCTCTCTCTCTCTCTCTCTCTCTCTCTCTCTCTCTCTGTCTGTGTGTTTCGCAGAGACTGGCAATGCCCCCAGCAAACTCTCCACACACAATCCATAACAATAAACCGGGCTGCTGCCTGCTTGATTCACGACTGCTCGGGAAAGAACTCTCCGGGGGCTGGCATTCTCTCTGCCTGAGTTTACCAGCCTTCTCACACACATTGCACGCGCACCCATACATATACAAACCTGGGTTACAAAATCTCTGAAAATAACTCTAAATGAGAAAAAAAGAGCTTTTCAATCAGGCAATAATACAAAAGAAACTGCAAACGGAGATTGAAGAATCAAAGAGAGCTTACAAGAGAAAAGTTGAAAACATGTTCCAGAATGGAAATATGCGAGATGCATGGAAAGGAATAAAGGTTTTTATCAGGTTCAGGTAAATGTTCAAACCAAAATATTAGTAACAAAAAAAAAACAGCAAAAGAACAGAAGCAATTTGCAGAAAAGCTGAACGATTTTTACTGTAGATTTGATGATAAAGATTTTAGTAAAGAATTAAAGGAAGTGAAGGAAGAACTCCAAAGCAATGTTAAAAACGATGTTGATGGAAGTGATTCTGTTGTGATTGAGGAAAATGATGTTCAGTTGTTTTTTCAAACGTTTAAATGTGAGAAAGGCAATGGGCCCTGATAATATCTGTGGAAAATTGTTGAAGGTGTGTGCTTCTCAGCTCTCCTATGTTTACAGTCGTTTGTTTACCTGGTCACTTAGAGAATGTATAATTCCTGTTTTATGGAAAAATGCCACTGTATGTCCTGTTCCCAAAAAACGCAACCCAAGCTGTTTAAATGATTACCGACCAGTTGCCCTCACATCTGTTGCAATGAAATGTCTTGAAAAGAATTGTCTCAGTTATGTTTTAAAAGATACTACACAGTACCAAGACCCGTTTCAGTTCGCATACCAACAGAACAGATCAACAGATGATGATGCCACACTCACACTTCTCCATCATGCTTTTTCACACCTCGAAAAACCTGCCTCCTTTGTACGCATTCTCTTTATTGATTTCTCATCAGCATTCAACACCATACAACCACATCTGATGGCAAAGAAACTCATTAACATAAATGTGGGTAACAAGCTCATTCTTTGGATAATTGATTTTCTTACACAGAGGACACAGTCTGTTCGATATCAAAGTGTTGTTTCGTCTTCCAGAGTCATTTCAACTGGCGCACCCCAGGGTACTGTTTTATCACCAGTGCTTTTTACTCTGTACACAAATGATGTTCAGGAAGTGATTCAACTTTGTACATTAAATATTCAGATGACTCAGCACTTGTAGATCTTTCCAACTCTGATTCTGTTTACTTCAAGGAGGTTCAAAGATTTGTTGACTGGTGCGATCATAACTATCTTGATCTGAATGTAACAAAAAACGAAAGAAATGTTGATTGATTTTAGAAAGAATCCAAAAGCTGTACCACCACTTTTTATCAAAGGTGCTGAAGTAGAACGTGTTGAATCATACAAATATATTTAGGAACTTTTATAGATAATAAGCTGAATTTTAAATCCCATGTTGAGTATGTCCACAAAAAAATGTCAAACCAGATTATATTGTCTTCGCAAGCTGCGATCATTTCATGTGAATACTGACATTCTTCGGACATTTTATTCATGCTTCTTGGAATCTGTTCTAACTTTCTCATTTATGTGTTGGTATGGTGGGTTGACTGTGAAGAGCAGAAATGTGCTTGAGAAAGTGGTGAACGTGGGAGGAAAAATCGTTGTGAGAGAGACAAAAAAGTCTGAGTGAGCTATATAGGTGCCGTGTTAGTTGTAAAGCGAAGAAGATTACGTGTGACCAGACCCACGTCCTTGCAAATCAGTATGACCTTCTTCAGTCAGGACGAAGATATCGATCGGTTAAATGCAGAAGTGTCAGATTAAACAAAGTTTATTCCCCTGTCCATTGATTTCTTGAACCGAGAAGATGTTTAATTGAAATCCAAATTCCTCCAGAGAATTTGTTCAGTATTCAGATATTCAAAAACCCTCATTAAAAAAAGTATCACATTCTGGGAAAAAAAATCTGTCTGTCTGTCTCTGGTGTGTGTGTGTGTGTGTGTGTGTGTGTGTCCCCGGGCGAGAGCATACACACGCACGAGCACGAGCGCGTCTTACACCCGTTCGTGACCATTCGCCTGCGCGCGCGTATGTGTGTCCGTGTGTGTGTGTGTGTGTGTGTGTGTGTGTGTGTGTGTGTGTGTGTGTGTGTGTGTGTGTGTGTGTGTGTGTGTGTGTGTGTATGTGTGTGTGTGTGTTAAAACTCGTCAATAAATGGGTGAAAACACCATGCCACCAGTCAGGCGGCTAGTTAACTGGAGAGATCACAAAGAAGTAACGCGACAGGGAGGGGACGTATATCAGAAACCATACACCATACCTTTTTCTCTCTCTCTCTCTCTCTCTCTCTCTCTCTCTCTCTCTTACGTTCCTTACACGCCCGCCCCTACGTTCTCTGTCCCCAAACCAGTCAACCGCCACCCCCTTCCACTTCTCCTTTGCTCTCTCTCTCTCTCTCTCTCTCTCTCTCTCTGTGTTCTGTGAGAGAGACTGGCAATGCCCCCAGCAAACTCTCCACACAATCCATAACAATAAACCGGGCTGCTGCCTGCTTGATTCACGACTGCTCGGGAAAGAACTCTCCGGGGGCTGGCATTCTCTCTGCCTGAGTTTTACCAGCCTTCTTTTTCAATAGCGGCGAAGAGGTGTTAAATCTGACTTGGTGTGTGAGTGTCCCGGTATGAAAAATGCTATTTGATACTGGAGAGAAACTTCGTTATCAAATCTCTCTCTCTCTCTCTCTCTCTCTCTCTCTCTCTCTCTCTCTCTCAACTCCTACGGATTTTTCAGAAGTGTGGATAAATAAATGGAGGAGTGTGGGAGATGAAAAGACATTCTTATCAGTGTTTAGGCAGAGAATGGTAGACTGTTTCAAACAGGACTGGCACAGTAAATTAGAAGGTAGTGATTGTTATATCGTCTACCGATCGTTTAAATCACTTCATCAACACCTGAGAAATACTTATATGATATCACAATTACAAAATTCAGAAGCCCATTAGCAAAAGTCAGACTAAGTGTAAATGAGCTTCGAACAAATCAAAAGTATACCGATACTACAGCAATAACCGCCTTCCTTTTTTGCAGCGAAGAAGAAACCGAAATACATTTTCTTCTAAAATGCCTAAGTTAAAAAAAAAAAATACGAGAAAAATATATTCATAAACGCTATAAAGATAGTTTTCCTGTGCAGTTGAAGACATTATTGCAAAACGAAAATGCTGTCATAATGACAGATGTTGCTATGTTTGTACATTATGCTTTACGTTTTAGAGAGTTGTAATGAAATGCTATAAACCTAAGTTTGTTACTTCTGTTATCGCCAAATGAGCATCCTTCTTTTTGAACATTTTTGTATATAAATCATTCATTTTCAATAGCATAAACAATTTCATGTTACGTATCTCATGTGGATAGGCTGCAAGCCTCACATTAAAGTCACGAGTTCACGAGTTCTCTCTCTCTCTCTCTCTCTCTCTCTCTCTCTCTCTTCCCTCTCTTCCCGAAAAAGAGGTTAGTGTAGATCGACGTTACTATTCCATTGAAAACAAAAAAGTCGCGTGTGTGTGTGTGTGTGTGTGTGTGTGTGTGTGTGTGTGTGTGTGTGTGTGTGAAACTTTAATGCTGGCATTTCCACATCACTTACAATGAATGGCGTGATCAGACATGGCAGAATGATAAATATTGTTGAGATCTTGCCAACTATCCCGTGTGTGAAGATGTCACTAAATTGAAATGGCCATAAATCTGCGATCGAAATTTTCGATTATATTTAATATCACAAGATTGTCATCTTCTCAGAAATAATGAAAATTTACAATCATTGCTTTATAAACTAATTTAAAAAATAAAAAACGTTAAATGATATTACATGCACAGACTGTAACAAATGTTAAGTTGTGTGGTCAACATTATATCCTTTAATGCCATTTTTACCGAGCAGAGGTGAAGATCTAAATCAATGTAGAATTTAGTCAGACATAATAGAATAAAGGCGTCACACATTCACGTCAAAACATTATGTACTGCTGATGATTTTTCTTTTTAAATAAGTGAGAGACTTTCTAGTGAAAAGGAGGGAACCGAAATCAGTCTAATGGTTATAGTCCTCAGCGATGAACTTACCATCTAGAGAGGCGCACATGCTATCTTTGCAAACTGGCAGAGAGAGAGAGAGAGAGAGAGAGAGAGAGAGTATAGCAGTAATCAAGGTCAGGACATTTTACACTGTTGCTGCTGGGGCAATAAGAGAACAAAAGAGTCGAAATGGGGTGAAGGGGGCAGGGAGGGGATCGGGAAAGTTTGGTAGTAGCAAAGTGGAGTGAGGTGAGGTGGGAAGGTGCAGAAAGAGGGGACTGAAGTAGACTAGTGGGTAGACAGCACCTTGAACACAACAATGGGAGGTCAGCACATACTCTCAGACGTGAGAACTTTCTAAGTCGTGTGCTGCTGCTAGTGCTGACTGGCACGCACACTTGACTTTCTGTGCTTGTCAGGTGTCATTGTTGGAAGTGTAATTACATGCCCCTCTCTTTCCCCACAACACTGTGCCTTCTTTCATCCCCACGTTGCACGTTTCGTCTGCCCTGTCCTTATGGGGCCTCAATACACAATTTCAGAATTTTACTAGACCTATGTTAAATTAACCCAATTAAGAAGCCGAAAAGTTTTTGTTTAAAATATGAAAACGCACACTTCATGGAATTCGACTTCAACCCTCCTCCTAATCGTCAATGCGTGACGTTAACTGTTGTAGCATGGCAGCTGTTTGTACCTGTTAATCTTTACAGGTCTACATGTAAAAGTTCAATAGTTTACAACTGATTCAACTTTCAAAAGTTTATCTACGAGTTTGCATAATATTTTCCGATCACCTTCGTTGGTCAGCCATGTTTAATCATGATGAGAGACTGTACGAATACCGCCATTACCTACCGCTCCTCGCGTTTGTGGTGTGTGTTGGGAGGGGGGATAGGATGAGGAGAGAATGGGGAAAGAAAAGACAGTGGAGGTGGGGGGGGGGGGGGGGGGGGGGGGGAGAGGCACACAGATGTGCAGTGAGAGTCACATTTGGGCCTCATTGCATTTTTTCGTCTCTCAGTCTCTCTCATGCCATCACTCGCTGCGACGAGGAACTGAAAGCCTTGATCCCGCGTATCCAGGAACCAGTAGAAAGAGAGTGCCAGAGAGACAACAAACAGGTCTTCGATGTCCAGGATCGATATCTGATACACAACCCGGGATTTGAATGGCCGTTGTCTGCGCAGTCACTCGAACCCAGACCGTGAGCGTGTTCCAGTATCACACCGGCGGAGACGTCGTCAAAACAAAGAGTGGAATTTCATCACGCTGTGTGTGATCACAACATCGACGTCAACGAGGAGACAACTCCGTGTGACTGTCACTGTGGGTTGTGTCTCACGCTTTCACTGTGGCTGCACACCAAACATGAATGCGCCAAGGCCTTGCTTAAGGAGTCGAGTATTTATATACTGGCGGGATTTGATTGTTTCGAGAAATTTTTTTTTTTACTGTGTCTGAAAGTTGATTCTCCTCGTTTTTTTTCCTATGGCCATCAAGGTACAAGCCAGGTGGTTCCAAGCAGACAGATTAAAATCAAAAGATGGGACTATTTGGGAGCTACCACCTGGCGCAAAGACAGGGTCACGGGTGAATACAAAAGGCCGGAAATGTGATGTCAACTAAGGGGGAGGTAATCTATTTGAAGATTGTATGTGATGTGATCGTGGACATTCCCCCAAAACAAGGCCATAACTGGTGGGGAGTTGCTCCTTTGATCAATGATCAGTGACGAAATCAAACGCTGGCTCAAACTTTGGGTAGGCCTCAAAACGCTTCTATTGATGTATATAGTGATTTAGTGCAAAATCCTAATTGCGGCGTGTGACCTTACACTCCCCTGATTCCTGATACACACACAGTCCAATACATGTTGTCTGCACATGCAGAGAAGAGTGTCCAGGTATGAACTAATCTCTCATTCTCTCTCTCTCCTCGCTGTTACCCAACCTTTCTCTGGCGTGGCGCGACGCGAGCGATGATCTCTCCGCGTCTTAAATAGAATACTGGATCTAATACCATTCATCACAAACCTTACCTAAATCCCGGAAGAAGAAAAAAATCTTGGAGGCCGAAGGCTTGTCGAAAAAGTTGCATGAGTGTGTGTGTGTGTGTGTGTGTGTGTGTGTGTGTGTGTGTGGTGTGTGTGTGTGTGTGTGTGTGTGTGTGTGCGTGTGTGTGTGTGTGTGTGTGTGTGTGTGTGTGTGTGTGTGAGGGGGGGGGGAGGACTTAGTATCGCCTATTTCCTGTCAGGGTTTTTCCCCCGAAGTGTCATTTTCTGATCCTACATTCATATATATATATATATATATATATATATATATATATATATATATATATATATATATATATACACACATATACGCGCGTATGCGCGCGCATGTATACATGCTAAACCACAGGAAATTTCTTCTCTCTCTCTCTCTCTCTCACTCTCTCAGAGAGAGAGAGAGAGAGAGAGAGAGAGAGAGAGAGAGAGAGAGAGAGAGAGAGAGAGAGAGAGAGCACGCACGCACGCAAGCAAGCAAGCAAAAACTCTCTCTCTATTTCTCTCTGCCTCTCTCTCTCTCTCTCACATAAATATGCGCATGCACACACTCATATGCACGTGCGCGCGCGCTAGAAGCGCGCATGCTCATTCCCGTGCATACAGACACACACCCAACATATACACGCAGCAACAGTAGTGCCTCAGATCATGTTAGGAGCTAGATGTACACTGGCAGCCTGGCATGCACAGCTTGACCACCTTCACGTGCATAGCTTGGCATGCACTGTTTGACCACCTTCACGTGCATAGCTTGGCATGCACAGCTTGACCACCTTCACGTGCATAGCTTGGCATGCACTGTTTGACCACCTTCACGTGCATAGCTTGGCATGCACTGTTTGACCACCTTCAGGTGCATAGCTTGGCATGCACTGTTTGACCACCTTCACATGCATAGCTTGGGCATGCACTGTTTGACCACCTTCACGTGCATAGTTTGGCATGCACTGTTTGACCACCTTCACGTGCATAGCTTGGCATGCACTGTTTGACCACCTTCAGGTGCATAGCTTGGCATGCACTGTTTGACCACCTTCACGTGCATAGCTTGGCATGCACTGTTTTGACCAGCCTGACCTGCATGGGTCAGATATCTGCTGAGTCTCAACCACCGGACTCCTCCGGCCTACACTGCCCCTCTTCCTGTTTATTTTGCTTGTTTACTTTACTTTCTGCGCACCGCACCTTGCCACTCAGAAAATGTGGTGCAGTGTGTATGGACTAGTCCACACACGCAGTGACGTGGTTCTTTGCCAACATTCAAGTAATTAAATCTGGTTTAAAATCAGCTTCTCCTGAAGTGATACATATATTTTCTCCCCAAGGTTAGGAAAACCTTCGCGGTGTGGAATGAGCCAACTTCAAAATCCTTTCACCTCATGGAGAACAGGTGCTTGGGGTACGTGGTCAGCTTACAAAATAAAGATCTTCAGTTTCCTGAAATCTTGTATGAATTTTGTCACAGGTCAAGTCATTGGTTCATGCTGTGTTACCATGGGTCATTGTGATCCAAGGTAGGGCCATAGTGACCTTTAAAAACCTACTCTGGACAACGAATTTAATTTTTTTTTTAATCCCACCCGAGGCACATCAAGAGTAGAACATTCAATATCAATTCATCAAAACTTTAACGAGACAGATAAGTAACTGCGTTTAGGAAGCATCAGTTCAATGCACATTTACCACCATTTTCACTAACTCACAAAACATCCATGAAAGCGTTTAACATTAAGCCTGATATCTGGAAACAAACTGCTATGGAGCAAGCTCGATTGCGCTACTCTATCCACAAAGGCGTCAATTCATGTCCAGAAAGGAACAGCTGCAGCACAACAACAACAACAACAAAAGACAGGCAAGGAAAGCCCGCGCAAACAATCAAGAGGACGTCTCCCACATTCCCTGTCCTAGCTGTCATCGCGCATTGCGTGCACGCCTCGAACTGATCATCCACCTGCGTACCCATAAATCGTCTCACCCCCTCAACCCCAAGATGACTGAAGTGATCCTCGTCGACTCGGCGGACGAGTAACATACCACATTTTTTCACGATTGCCGACATCTTTGTTGCCCTGGATTTGCTCTGTGACCCAGTGACGGTTAACTGGCTCTTTGTCCACGAAATGTTCTCGTCGTTCAGTGATGTCACTGTCACCCAATTAACCCCTCCTTGACCAACCTGAATCCCTGTAACCTCTGATCCCGTCATGGGTCACTATTGGGATTTATCAACCGAACGGTCTGTTAACTATGGGATCCATCGAAATTGGGATTTGTTACTCCTAAAACCTGTGACTTATCACCAGCACATAATCATGTCAAAAAAAATAGCATCGAAGAGAGCAAGACACTTCATTGAAACGTTATCTCCTAAACTGCCGTCAGGGGAGTGTGGGGGGGGGGGGGGGGGGGGGTGGTGGAGAGGGAGGGGTGGAGTGCTAATCGAACCTTTGATGTGGGTGTCAGTTCACACACAAAGCTCGAAAACTCATCCCGCTGATCGTGTCTTTTTGATGCAGATGTCATCTGCACTGTAAAGAATTTCGGTGGCTTTCACTGTTTTTCAGACACTTGGTTTCATCTGCATGACTGACAGCTATTGCGGAGTGCAATAACACTTGGCACAGGTCTGCGAGAAATCAAATCGTCCTTTGATGTCTTTTTTTAGCGAGCTTCTGCAATTCAGCTCGCGTAAATCTTCCCTTTCTGGCGAGAAGAAAGAAAGCGTCGTGGCGACAGTCGTGTGTGTGTGTGTGTGTGTGTGTGTGTTTCCTTTGGGGTGCCGAAAAGTTTGGGGAGAGGTGGGAAGTGGGGGGGGGGGGGGGGGGGGGGGGGGGGGGGGGGGGGGGGGGGGGGGGGGGGGGGGGGGGGGGGGGGGGGGGACTTGCTAAGCGCTATGGCGCCTATTGCCTTCACCCCGTTATATGCATTTTGATGTGAACTAGGCCGCGGCGGTGACAAACCGACTGGGAGGGAGGAGAACAGGTGTATACAATAATTGCTTTCGTAATGGGTAGGCCTAGTCCCTCCTTCCTTAATGTTATGCGTGTGTGTACGTCAGTAGAAGTTCTCTCTCTCTCTCTCTCTCTCTCTCTCTCTCTCTCTCTCTCTCTTATTTCTCTCTCTCTCTCTGAGAGAGAGAGAGAGAGAGAGAGAGGGGGGGGGGGGGGGACAGAATGACAGAAACAGAGAATAAGACTGAATGTTTTGCAAGCAAATGTATTTGGAATTGGGAACAACAATGTATCTGATCAACATACAGTGCCCCGAGAAGAGAGAGAGAGAGAGAGAGAGAGAGAGAGAGAGAGAGAGAGAGAGAGAGAGAGAGAGAGAGAGACAGACAGACAGACAGACAGACAGACAGAAGACAGAGAAAGAGGAGAGAGTTAATGAACACAAATATTTTGATGTTCAGTCTTTTCGTCCTAACAGTTGAAGGTTGTGTCCATACATTTCTGAAAAGCAATATAAAACTGCTCCGTGCTACAGATAACAAAAAGTTAACATCAAAAGAAACAGGCCTTCACTCTCAGAACAAAGAAAGTAAGGAAACAAACCACCGAACTGTTGAGAAAATATCTAAACGAAATCCGTTAGATGTGTTGGTAACTGTTTCATTTGTAATTATGTGTAAACAAATGTTACTGAATTCTCAATAATCGTGTTTGTTTTCTTTACAGAAAGAATGGATAATTTAAAGTTTGATTGTTCTTATAGAAGTTGGCAAGAATAAAGTCTTCCTGGGGTCTTTATAATTTGGGATTACAGTTACAAAATGCAGGCCTAACCATGTCCTAAATGCTTACGCTTAAAATCCGTTATTTAACGCTTCGCGCATAGGAACATGTTTTTCAATAACTAATCACGAGCTAATAGATGGTAACGACTCGAACGAACCATACACAGAAAATGTTTGTGTCAAAATGCCATTCTTGCTGATAATCCTCAAAGTCACCAACACCCTGATTTTGTCATATATGACCCAAACCTTAATTTTGATGACAGCACACAGAAGTATGCCCTCATTATCAGAGAAAGAGACAGACAGACAGAGACAGAGACAACACAGAGAGAGAGAGAGAGAGAGAGAGAGAGAGAGAGAGAGAGAGAGAGAGAGGGTGGGGATTGGGGGTAGGTGGGGTGGGGATACTAATCCTCCTGACAGTGTATCATAGTGATCGGGATGGTATCAGCATCATTGACCAGCTGGCCCACAAGAAGCGGTGCTAGCACCGCCAGTGCCACGACCCTGAAGACTAAGCTCCCCGCCCCACCCCCCCCCCACCCACCCACCCACCCACACACCCACACCACCACACCACCACCACCCTCCGTCCGCTCTGTCACCAAGTGCTGACGAGCGTGACCCCACGGTCATCTATCAGGTCACACGATCACAACGTACATAGTTACAGCCGTCTCTCTCTCTCTCTCTCTCTCTCTCTCTCTCTCTCTCTCTCTCTCTCTCTCTCTCTCTCTCTCTCTCTCTCTCCGGAGGGTACGCTAGTACAGTGCCCTAATCGACAGGGCGTCTCTCTGACCGCTCGTTTTAGACATGGTCTGTGCTCCCGAAAAAATTAAATAATAGCTGGTAGGTGTGGTGTGGTGGACGGGGGAGGGGGGGGGGGGGGAGTACGGGAGGGGGGGGGGGAGGGTAGCCTTTATTTTGTTTGTTTCTTTCTGTTGTTGTCGTTGTTGGTGTTCTTTCTTCGCCGCCCCATCCCCACCCCCCACCCCCACCCCCTTTTTTTTTTTTTTTTTTTTTTTTTTTTTTGTTCTTAATTATTACTTTTTCTTCGCCCTCCACCCCTTTGTTCTTCCTCCACTTCCTTTTTTTGCTTCTGATTATTACTTTTTCTCCCCCCCACCCCCCCCCCCCCCCCCCCCCCCCGTCATTTCCCACTCTCCCCCCTCCCCGGTTCCTTTTTATTCTTTCTGACTATTGCTTTATCTTTCCCTCCCCCCACCCCTCCTCTCACCACTTTCCTTCTGATTATTGTGTCTGCAGCTTCATCGTTCGGAGCAATAAGAGTCCAGCTCGTTACTTTTCTCCTGCTCTTGCTGATCTGGACAACTTCATATTGACTGTCTTGCCTTTTGATCCAGTCTCTCTCTGTTTTCTATTTCCCTCTTTCCTTTTGTTTCGTTTTGTTATATTTGTAATTTGCTGTTCAATGTGAAGTAAACAGACAAATGAATTTCAGGTCCTTCTTTTTCTTCCAGGACTTCGTCATCTCATTGTGAGCTTTCAATCGTTTGTACTTTTAACATTTAGCTTACTCTCTCTCTCTCTCTCTCTCTCTCTCTCTCTCTCTCTCTCTCTCTCTCTCTCTCTCAGAAGCATGCGCACAGTTTGAAATCCATGTTTTTATATCAGACGGACATTGCAAAAGGACCCAGCATGCATCTTTAAAAATGCCCACGTAATTCAATTCATGATTGCGAACTCCACGAGCTAGATACCAAACGAACGTGCGCCATTTCTTCTCAAAGTCTTCTACAGCTTACATTTCGAATCTACCATTGATTATATCGACGACCCGGTTCATCCTCACATCTCCTCATTTTGTGCATTCAGAGGGCTCGCACAAAGACATTTCGAGAACAGGCCTTTTTCAGTCACTGCCCTAAGACAAAGGAACTAACTACAAAAAAAAACAAAAAAAAAAACATAAAATGAAATAACTGTTTTCGACAAAGAAAGCTGTTTGCCACATCAAATCAAAAGCTGCATTCAAGAATCCATTATAGAAACATATGCAGCGTAACGCAAAGTTCAACGCAAAGTAAATACCCCAGCATCATTACTTTTTCTACCTGCATCAGAACGCTTTGTTTGAGAGAGAGAGAGGGGGGGGGGGGGGGGGGTTGGGGGAGGGGAAGGAGGTAGGGGGAGAGACAGACAGACAGACAGACAGACAGACAGAGATTCAATATGGTATGGATCCTCTAACTGCTATAAAATTGCCATGGGTAATGCACACAACATATCATTGTCCTTATGCTGAATCCACCCTAGAGAGGGGGGAGAGAGAGGGGGAGGGGAGGGAAGAGTATGTGGTGTTGAAGGGGACGGGGTGTGAGGTGATGGGTGTGTGTGTGTGTGTGTGTGTGTGTGTGTGTGCGCGCGCGCGCGCGCGCGCCTAACCACAACTTCTAAACGGTCTGGTAATGCCTTCGGAATGGTCTCGTGACGAGGTCCAGCTTGTCACATTCCCTTTCAATCCTGACCGCACACAACAGCTTCAAAGAACAAGCAGCAGTGTATACCCAGCGAACGAAAGCCAATAGAACATTCCTCTATGGGTTCCCTTTCTCTAAACGCCCTCTGGCCGCGCACCAGATCTGCTCTGAATGAAAATCTATTACATCGAGCTTGGTCACCTCTGATACATACGATGCAGACAGATGACAAACAGTAAAGCGAAAAGCAATGGCTGAATCTCGTTAAGCGCATGTCATCGACGCTGCTTCTGTCGCGCCACACATCATAGGACCGCCAGCAAAACAACAAGCGACTCACTGTCAATCTGTTTCCAATAACAGAAAAGAAAAAGAAAAGGGGAAAAAAAATCCTAAAAAGTGAAGGGCAAAACTTCCTGCTGTCAATTGTCAATGTTGATGACAGTTTCAGCGTTACAAAATTATCGGTCAGTTGTAAATCCTGTCCCGGAGTGAAATTTTCGGAGAAACTGATATTCAGAGTGGTTTAATCTGTTAAAGAAAAAAACCACTAATTCCTACCCATCCCTAACTAAAAAAAAAAATCAAACAAACAAACAAACAAAACCAAGACCAGATTATTGATTGACCAATAAAGTGCAGACCAATGTTACGAAAGCAAGCTGGGTCATACTACAGCTGGCGAGATCTGTCGACTACAAACCCCCCCCCCCCCCCCCCCCCCCCCCGGCCCCTGCCCCCTCATTCGCCTCCCCATCCTCAATTTTCTTTTTTTTTTCTGTCGGCAACAATTTCAGAGTCTTGAGGCTGTAACACACACGACAAACAATCAGGTGACAGAGATTTTGCCAGGTGATCTATCTGCCATCAGTACCTCATTCGTCAAGTAAGACTGGGAGAATGACATATATCACTCATTCTGAGGAGCAGGGAAAGCTGTAGACGGTGACTTAGTTCCTAGCATTGGAAGGTTTGTAGAACACGTCGTTCGGGAGACGATCTCCTGGGGGCAGGTCTGTCACGGGGACTCTGGCCTGAGGGTGAACGAAAAGAATCAGGCTGAAATGTCATGAGTCCCATACCTCTCTGATCTTTCCTAACCTCTCTCCTGTCTGCTTAGGTAATGTTCTCTCTCTCTCTCTCTATCTCTCTCTCTCTCTCTCTCTCTCTCTCTCTCATCTCTGTCTCGTCTGTCTGTCTCTCATCTCTCTCTCTCTCTGTTCTGTCTAACTGTCTATTTTGTCTGTAGGTGCATG
>JADBJO010000412.1:334680-339680 GCA_016801955.1 Conus betulinus
CTTATCTCTGTTTTACAGCACTGTTAAAGCAGACAGGGCCACGACGTGAATGAACTTCCCACAGGGAGAATGTCGACGCCACACACCTGTGTTGGCTTCGGGGGAACCTGACAGTGCCACATAAACCCATCGCCGTGCTGCGCCTCGTCAACCCTGTGTGGAGCGGGTCAAGTGCACTTTCCCCCCTTTCCCTTCGTCACTCAGACAGGCAGCCGACATGGCGGAAATCCTCCAGAGGTGGCATTGTTTGAAGACGGCGAAATAATAGGTTGCCACACTCCATCTCAACTCCCCCGACCTCCATTGCTCTTGCTGCACGGAGCTAAGTGCCCCCGAAAACCGTAGTCAGCGGCCTGAATAATCCTCAACTTGTCTTCGCGTCACCGATACCGAAAAAGCTTTTGGACAGTATAGGTCGGGGTCTGCGTCAGTGTTGTTTGACAAACGACAACTCAGATACTATCTTCCTGTACAGCAGCGACAAACAAAAGAGAGAGAGAAAGGGGAAATTAAGCGATCGACTGTCGTCGTGACAGGGTGAGGAGGAGGTGGGAGGGGGGCAGGGACGGCAGATCCACGGGTGATATGAAGGCCGAAATTTCACTGGCGATACCCCCCTCATCTGTCAGAGAGAACATGTCCCAGCTGAGACTGAGCCTACAGGACGTGAAGGAGGGTGAGGACGAAGAGGAGGAGGTCGTGCGGAGGCCCACAGGGATGAGCAACGTCATCCTGACCCCAACACACAACCCTGATGGAGTCAACGGTGGAATACCGGAGCGATCTCAGGCCTCCAAACCGAAGTCCCGTTCACACTCCGCCAAACAGCCCCTGCAGAACGGACAATCCGTGACTCACCCAGACTCTCCCGTCTTCACTAAAAAAACTTCTCTCCCCACAGACCCGTGCCTCCCAAAAGCGCGCCCCAACCTCAGGCCGACGGGACCCCGGAAAGGCAGAACTGTGGTCAAGTCACGTGATCAGAACGGTGCGGGGGACAGGGCGGAATTCCGCGCCAACTCCCAAAGTCCACAAGGCAGAAGCCAAAGCGGCCGGACAGACACGGCACCGGGAGGTCGGCGGGTGTCCAACCGTCCGTCCAGAAGACGTCTGACCTCCCGCTCTGAAGACCTGAGCTCCAGCAGCGGCGACCCCCTGTCTCCCAGGCTCAGCGTCTCGGACCAGCTGCAGCACAGCCTGAACGGCACGCTGTCCTCGGAGGGTTCCGACGACGTCCGCTTCCTCTCTGTGCCCGCCAGCCCCGGGGGCAGGGTCGTCAGCGCCACGCCCAAGGCTTGGGACGTGTTCGAGGAGCACGTGCGCACCATCCACGACTCGAGCGACATGTTCTCCAAATACCAGGGCCCCTCCTTCAGGGCCAGTTCCACCTTCCAGGAGACCATGGTGGATCTATACGGTTACCCGGACTACTCCCACCCGACCGGCCCCTCGCTGCAGAACGTGGCCACCCGTGGCCTAATGGTGGCCGGAGCGGCCAACCGGTTTCTGAGACTGCGGAAGAAGACGCTGGGGGGCGGGGAGGATGCCAAGGAGCGGGTGGTGAAACCCGGAGACGGTGGAGACAGCCAGGCGCGGGTGGCGCGTGCTGAAGGAGCACGTGCAAGAGACCTACACCAAGAAGAGAACCAGTCAGGCCGCTCTCAGCTGGAGCATGCTGCGACACACCCTCAAAGGTGGGCCCCCCTGTGTGTGTGTGTGTGTGTGTGTGTGTGTGTGTGTGTGTGTGTGTGTGTGTGTGTGTGTGTGCGCGCGCGTGTCTGTCTGTCTATGTGTGTGTGTGCGCGCGCGCTGTTGTGTGTGTCTGTCTGTGTGTGTGTGTGAGAGCGCGAGAGTTTGTGAGAGTGTGTGAGAGAGAGTGTGTGAGTGTGAGAGAGAGAGAGAGTGAGAGAGAGAGAGAGAGAGAGAGAGAGAGCAATTGTTCAAATTCACACAAGTGCATTTTCCTAATTTTTTTTCCTTTCCCCATTCTCTTCATTTATTCAGTTTTCAAGGCAAAACGCTAAGCGGAGCGGTCAGCACCTCCATTACTGCACCTAAACGTCAGTCTTTGAAGTTATGCTGTATTATAATCTAGAGTCATGTGTTCTGTGTTTGTCTTGTTTCCAGTTTGGATATAGTGGAGAGAGAGAGAGAGAGAGAGAGAGAGAGAGAGAGAGAGAGAGAGAAAGAGAGACGTTCCCACAAGTCAAAGCTTCCCTGCAGTTTTATGTTCCCCCACAAGTTTGTTTCCCTGGATTTACGTTCCCAAGATCTTGGATGGTGGAGTGTGTGTGTGTGTGTGTGTGTGTGTGGGTGTGTGTGTGTGTGTGTGTGTGTGTGTGTGTGCGGGGGGGGGGGGGTGCAAGTGTGGTGGGACACAGACCGGGTTACCAACGGTATGAGCCTCAATCGAATTAGACACAGTGCATGAGAGGGACTGTATGTTTGCCGAGGCGTGGCGCCTCTATTTGCGGAGGGCGAATTCTATTAAAAACGACCCCACTAAAGTGTCATGCAGCCTGCCTTCACCCTCAACGTCAACACTGAAGGCTTGCTGTTCGGAAGAGTGTGGTGCTCTCCGTTTTTTCTTTATGGCCCAGCAATAAAGCCAAGAAAGAATGCAGATGCAGCATGAATCCGCACAAACAGTAAGGTTTCACCTCCGTCTCGGGGGGGAAAAAAAAAAAGCAGTTACGCCATGTCATGACTGTAGAAAGCACCTGCCCCTCAAAAACACGAGTTGAAGAAGGCTCGAGGTCTTTATGAGAGTATAGCAGTCTGGATGAGCAGGTGAACACTCGCCCACGTGTCGCACACTTGATCTTTTCCCCTCACGGCTATCAGTCATCATATGTATCGTTGATGTTTATTAGCTGCTGAACCTTTGAAAACATTAGCGCAGGTAACTCACCTGTCGAGCTGATTCAGCATTTTTTTTTTTGTACTGCCATTATGTTAACGTGTGCATGAAATGCAAGAATTTTGCACTCTCTCTCTCTCTCTCTCTCTCTCTCTCTCTCTCTCTCTCTCTCTCTCTCTCTCTCTCTCTCTGCTTATTAGTACCAAATCCACTAAAGTGTTCGTGCAAAATGTTTGGGCTCGGAGTTTTATTGTTCTCTCTCTCTCTCTCTCTCTCTCTCTCTCTCTCTCTCTCTCTCTCTCTCTGTCTCTGTGTGTGTGTGTGTGTGTGTGTGTGTGTGTGTGTGTGTGTGGTGTGTGTGTGTGTGAGTGCTTCTTTTACAAATACATGCATACCTCACACTCAGGCACACCGGTAGCTTTGAATGTTTTGTTTTGTTTTGTGACCATCACTCAAGGATGTGACAAACAGTAGTTTTAACATTTTGAAGTAGTAGTAGTAGTAGTAGTAGTAGTAGTAGTAGTAGTAGTAGTAGTAGTAGTAGTAGTAGTAAGAAACTGTTAAAAGACTTCTATGATTGTTTCAGAGTAGACCTACACATGAAATAAAATGTACCAACATTCTTCCAACAACAACAACAACAACAAAGAGCAATTAATGCTGACTTTCAAAGTCAGTTACTTACTGGATATTGTGAACTCAACAACCCCCCCCCCCCCCTCTCTCTCTCTCTCTCTCTCTCTCTCTCTCTCTCTCTCTCTCTCTCTCTCTCTCTCTCTCTCC
Source organism: Conus betulinus (assembly GCA_016801955.1). Lineage (NCBI taxonomy): Eukaryota > Metazoa > Mollusca > Gastropoda > Neogastropoda > Conidae > Conus > Conus betulinus. Next base: position 338,324 of record JADBJO010000412.1, read on the forward strand.
TCTGTCCTCGTCCTCTTCCTCCTCCCCTCTGTCTCCTCCTCCCTTTCAATATCACTTTGTGGTGGATAAAAAAGGTGCTGGTTTTCCAATGGCGTTTACGGATTCCATTGTTCCATTGTTTGTTGACATGTGGTTTTGCTACCAGAAAGAATTTGTTTAAAGAAGAAACTAATAAAAATGTTTAACGCGTTGTTGTTGTTGTTACCGTTGTTGCGGTAACAAGAGTGTTAAATAGCAGCAAAAGCTGATATATGAGGTATAATTGTGCCAATTCTGTTTTAATATGTTTGTGCTTTTTTTAACTTCTTGGGATTTTGTTTTCAGCTCATGTAGGTTTTGTATGCACCTGCATGGGTCTCTTCTGTAGAGTAAAAAGGATGCACTTTACATGCTTTATGGAGAAATTGTTTGGGTCATATAAAATGCTAAATGACGTGGTCCATGGTGATAAAAACAGGTAATCAGTATATGTAAACTCTGCACTGAAATATATTCGCCTTTGTTTTAAATCATTGACTATGAATAGCAATCAGTATATGTAAACTCTGCACTGAAATATATTCGCCTTTGTTTAAAATCATTGACTATGAATAGCAATCAACTGCCAAAGAAATCGTGTAACATGCCGGATGGCTTAGACCAAAGAGGTTACCGTTACTGGAACGAATGTGCGTGTATGCCTTAGTGAACTCGAGTTTAGGTTTATTTGGGTGTCATGGAGGAATAGGCGAAGAAAATGTATTTAAACCTCACGCAACAGGCTTACAGACAGCAGATGGCAAACGTCGGAAAGCCATTCTAGAAACAGATTTAATGTTCACACTTAATGTGTACACAGTTTTATCTTATGCATGTTTAGTAGAGAATTAGCTATTGTCTAGTACAAAGAAACACACACAGATACACAGCACACGCGAATGCATGCTTACGTACACATATTCCACTCATGCATAAAGCATGTGAAATGTTTTCCATGTTAAACAAACCATGAGTCTTTCTTTCTTGGAGAAAAATCAAAACTGATGAAAACAAAACAAGACGCGAGGGCCGGGGGGAAGTGGAAGACAATTACTATAAAACAAAGCGAGATCGGCCGGACTTTCTTTGTTAATTCCTCTTTGCAAATCATGACCCCAACCTCATCTCTCTCTCTCTCTCTCTCTCTCTCTCTCTCTCTCTCTCTCTCTCTCTCTCTGCATGTGTGTGTGTGTGTGTGTGTGTGCGCGCGCGCGCGCGCGCGCGCGCGTGCGTGCGTGCGTGTGTGTGTGTGTGTGTGTGTGTGTGTGTGTGTGTGTGTCGCTTTGTGATGGACATGGACACATAAACATCCGCCACACACAGTTTCAGTTTCAGTTTC
>JADBJO010000412.1:344680-349680 GCA_016801955.1 Conus betulinus
GAATACTGGTACCAACGATAAGAAACCTTTTTGTCTCTGTAAAAAAAAAAAAACCAGCAGGTACGACCGGCTCCAAGAAACAGGATATAAAAGAACAGAACAAATCTGAAGTTAGGATTATAGACCAGGGTACACATATAGTAGACGTACACGTGCAAGAAACCACTTTTGTGTTTAACGTCAGTCGTAACGCCTCTGCTCCCTTCCCCCTCCTCCCCCGCCCATCCAAATTTATCTTTGATATCTAGGCCGATCTAGAAATGTATTCTTTTTAGATCGACATCACTGGAAATTTTGAACTGTGAAATAATGGCTCTTTTTTCCGAGGTGAAAAGCAACAGATTTACATATAATTTTAAAGAAAACTTTGAAAGTATTTAGAACAAGGCATCCAAAGTTTGGTGATAGCAGTCTAGCATGTATTTTACAGTTCTGCCTGTGAAATTATTTGTTTCGCCCGAGCAGCTGTAAATGAAATACTTTTATGAGGGAACTGCTGAAGTGGGTTTTCGCAGATTGTAATATTCAAAGTCGCATTTTAAGATTCCAAACTGTGAATGTTTTGAAAAACATGAATTTTTCAAGCAAGTTGACTATCTAAGACAGTGTTTAGCAACAGAGAAGTATATATAATCGAATTTTCCCCTTTTCAAAACTTCCAATTCTATTTTTTTTTAATCTGTAAAGAAAAGATAAAACCTCCAGAGATGTATACACAGCAGTGTCGTATACTCAGCAGCTGAAATGTGAGGTTTGTCCGATTTGAAAGAAAATGAGGCAGCTTAGTTAAAAACAGACGAATCTGTATGCAAAATGTGAGTGATATACCATACGCAGCTAAGGATGTGTGGAACTGACGTGTCAGGTGACCACTTGTGAATGCATTCACCATGCATCATCGTTCAGATCTTTCCCGGCACTATCCTGCCGTCTTGTTCACGATGTGATTGTTTATCCGTTTCATCTTCCCCTGTCTGTTTTCCTTCTGTTGTGTCCGTCTACTGGTCGGCATGGTCTGGCACTGAAGTCTGCCGGAAGATGCTGTGTAAGACCGGGGTCACGTGGACAATACACTAACTGAAGGAATGCTCTGTGTTGTTGCCCAGGGTTATGACAGGGGGAATTATGCTCTGTGTTGTTGCCCAGGGTTATCGGACAGGGAGAAGACCCGCATGGACCTGTACCGGCGATACGGGATCATCCCCACCGTGGATCAGCACGGCAACCTGGTGACCGTCAACACCATGCTCAGTGAGCGGGCACGCCAGGCCATCGCCAGCGGTTCCAGACATCCTCTGCTGGCCCACTCCGCCAGAGCCCAGCCCCACGACAAACCCCTGCCATCCCCGTCCACGCCCGCCGCTCCGTCGTTGTCGTCTTTGTGTCGCGCCAGGTCGTCCGCAGACAGCCGCGGAGAACGGCGTCGGGCACGGAGTTCGGTGATACACAGCGCTCGTTCGGAGGCTCGCGCCTCCGTGAATGGAAACGGGGGAAGCGACTGGTGTACCAGCCAGGAATAGGATAATTCGAAAGAGCGCAGAGTTCAAGCCAGGTCACCGAACCGTTCACACAGTCCTTGACATCATCGTTTTTTTTTTTTTTTTTTTGTGTGTTTTTTTTTTCTTAAACACCGTTTCCAGCGTTCTGACGGAATCATGCAACACCAGGAGCCTGACAGCGACACACGGAATCACTGCAATAGTTACCATGGGTTGAAGATTCGGTAACACCTTTCAGTGGGGACATGTGTCAAGTATATGCTCAGGTACCAATCATGAACACAAACAGATTATCGATCCACAGTCCACTGATGCAAACGTTGCCTCGAATAGCAAAAATAGATATAAACGGTTCTGAATAATCCCTTTTTTTTTTCAAACCATTGACAATGTCACTCACTCAATCTAGCCATGATCTCTTGCATGTTTTATACTAAATGACTTGCTAATCTGTGATATTGAACAAAATCGCCACCCGGAGCATACAATCTTTGGACGCACAAAAAACAAACGAAACTTACAGTGTACTACAGCACAATTCACATCATTCCGCCTGGAGGCGAGAGTTATTTCTGTGTTTCCATTTTCAGCCCGCACAAGTTTCCATCCCCGATCACCCCCCCCCCCCCCCCCCCCCCCCCTCCCCCCAACCCCCTTCCCTCCTCCCTGTTCACGCCTTCATCTCGTCCGTCGCCGACCGGGCGTTGCACGGGTTCCCTCCCTTGCTTACTTTCTGTTTTTTCCTGTCCGAGGCCAGACCGGAAGCACAGCCTGAGGCCACACTCCACGAATGGCGACACTGACGCACGATACCAACTCCCAGCAGCGCTTGCTGGTAAGGCGTGGCCGACACCAGCAAGACAGGAAAACATTTGACACTCTCCTTCTTTCGGAGGACTGCAAGGGTGTTTTTTGTTTGTTTGTTTGTTTAACTTTTGACGAAATGGACTTTCATTTCAGGGTCATTCTGTGAAATAACATTTTTCATTGATTATTTCATACATCACACACACACACGTGTGTGCGTGCGTGCGTGCGTGCGTGTGTGTGTGTGTGTGTGTGTGTGTGTGTGTGTAGATGAAGTCACGGATGGAGACCTACAAATAGGCGCTAAGCTGTTTACTTCCATAGAAAGATTATCTTTCCGCTACTTTGGTTTTTTTTTTTATCCTTGAATGCTCAGTTTGATCATGCAGTCAGCATTTACATGTTTTGTGCCGTACAGAGATGGCCCCAATAACAAAAATGTTGCCTCGATGGGATCAAAATAAAAAGTAACTTTAAAGCTAATGCCTAGCACTGTTAAAAGATAAATGTACACCGCACTGACACACCATGCTGTTTTGTGGTTACCCCCCCCCCCCCCCCCCCCCCCCCTTTCGCCCCTCCTCCCCTCCTTTACTCCCTCGTAGATGTTCTTCCTGTATTATCAAGTCGTCTGTGCTGAAAAAGCACAAAAATGCTTGGAAAACGGCGATGTATCAAATAATGTTAGAACAAAACAATTGTTCTTATCTACAAATGCTTACCAAAAATGAAACGTGTATTTCATTTTCAATGCCATACATTCGTGCTTTTGAATGACTGAATGTCCTGGAAATGGTCGGAACTTTTGACGTCTTAGTTGTCTGACTAATACTCAAACCATTTATCTAATATAACAAGAAGAAAAGAAACACCGAAGGTGCTGGGGAGGACCCAGAGAAGCACTGCTTGACGTCTTAGTTGTCTGACTAATACTCAAACCATTTTATCTAATATAACAATCTGAAATGCAATGAAACGATGCCCTTAAAACTGTTGAGCTCAAATCTGAATCATGATTGTGATGATTTGCTTGTCGTACACGTTCTGAAGATCTAGTACCATCGACAAGTGAAGCGAGCTCTTAATAAGGAACGATCGCAGGGACGTTCACAGACGTTCTTCATGATTCTTTCAGGTTGTTAGTTTACATATGTAAATAATAGAGACAGCGGTGAAAAACAAAGTCAAGAAGTCTTGTCTGTGGTTTAGTTTCTTTCCGATTAAAGTCCACTTAAATCTGATACAAACAAGATGAATTATTTTAAAGACAAGACAGCAGGAAGTACATCATTTCTAATGTATTTTTTTCCCAGAAATCCAAAATAACTTCGTCCTTTTATTGTTGTATAGAGTAATCTCGTTTTCATTTCTCACACTTATAAAACCACGAATTCCGCGCAAGTTTACTAATCTTGCTATCCCAGTTTAATGCTAACAACATCCATAACACAGAGACACAAGAAAAGCTTCCTTCATATGCAAAGCAGACTTAATAATTTCTTGGTCGTAATGCCATGTAGTGTCTCTCTCTAGACGGACGAAGCCATATTTGGAACGATTGTACTTTCACTTAGACTGCATCCATAATCAATCATCTGCCAACATACACTGAAATTAAGACCTGAACTTTGCAGGCATGACGACTGTCCGCGGCACTGAACTAGAAATATTGGTATGCAGTACCTTGTGCCTTATTGTAAGTGTCCATTGTGTTTCTACGGGCTTTTAATGTTACCATGACACTAGTATACAGACACGCATGAAGGCAGACATGGTGAGACAGAGAGAGAGTGGGGGAGGGAGGGAGGGAGTAACGGAGAGAGACAGAGAGACAGACAGGCAGACAGACAAACAGACAGACAGAGAGACAGAGATGAATATAACGCCTTCTTATTTCATCTATTGCTTTTTATGATATTTGAATACCGAAAGAAAAACAAAAGAATTTATGTACTGGAGAAAGTCCAACCCTTGTATAATTTGCTACATCTGTGTGTGAGTGAGTGAGTGAGTGTGATGTGTGTGTGTGTGTGTGTGTGTGTGTGTGTGTGTGTGTGTGTGTGTGTGTGTGTGTGTGTGTGTGTGTGTGTGTGTGTGTGTGTGTGTGCTCACGCTCTCTCTCCCCCCCTCTCTCTCTCTCTCTCCTCCCTCCCTCTCTCTCTCTCTCTCTCTCTCTCTCTCTCTCTCTCTCTCTCTTTTCTTCTCTCTCTGCATGTGCGTGTATGTATATGCGGACGTGTGATCGAGCAAGTTGTGCTTTACTATTTCAATACTTAAACCAATGTAGAGATCATATATCCCGCATGCAGTTGAGAGCTGAGCTAACGCAAGAGATAGTAATTACAACTGAGAAATGTTACCGGCCAGCACAGAGTTCTCACTGCCCCCCACCGCCACGAGCACCACTGTATCCGTGGTTTGACGCGATTTGAGTCCATGGTCAGATGATTCGATAGATATTGCGTATAGGACGTAATGGACATTGTGACAGTGATCTGATCGATGTTGTGGCTATAAATTGATGGACATTGTGTCCATGATGGTTAAATGAACACTGGCCTTTCAATGATTTTCGCGACACTGTTTTCATGGATCATGATCTTGTGAATATCGTGTCATTTCTTGGAAAGTGACAATGTGTGTTTAGTCAGTTTTCATCATCAAACACAGAGGGCGGGTACATGCGCAAAATGG
>JADBJO010000412.1:354680-357180 GCA_016801955.1 Conus betulinus
TAAGAGCCTTGGAAGGTGGTATGACGACTCCTCAAAAAGACACACAAAAAAAGGGACAGGAAATCATGCAAACAGCAGAAGGAAAACTCAAAGATAATAGGTTAGTGTGATCTCCCTTGCAAATACAAGGGTGTGGCCACTGATATTCGGTATTTACACACCAGCAGAGTGGAATCACTGGAGGCCAAATTCAACAGATACTCAAGGAAATGGCTTTGGTCTCTCACCCGGTCTCACTAACGTTGCGCGCCACTGTTGCCAAGCAAAGCTGAAGCTGTCCCTGAAGTCTATACCCAAAGAGAACAAAGTGGGGAAAGAACAAAGTGGGGGAAAGAGCAAAGTGGGGAAAGAACAAAGTGGGGAAAGAACAAAGTGGGGAAAGAACAAAGTGGGGGAAAGAACAAAGTGGGAAAAAGCAAGGTTACCAACCGTGCTTCGGTACAAGTGGGGAGACAAAGCTGGGAAAGAACAATACAGCTCAAGCTAAAGACCGGCAAAACAGGAAAATTCAGGAGGCAGTAGACGTGGCAGAGGGGCATACATAAAGACTGGCAGAAACAGGAAAAAATTCAGGTGGGAAGTAGACGTGGCAGAGGGGCATACATAAAGACCGGCAGGGCAGAAACCGTGAAAATTCAGGAGGCAGTAGACGTGGCAGAGGGGCATACATAAAGACTGGCAGAAACAGGAAAAATTCAGGAGGCAGTAGACGTGGCACAGGAAAACCTCAACAGGGCACACATACACCAACAGGCACACTGGGGTCAACAGAAAGGTAAAAAAAGGAAAGAAAAGAGACGAGGTAATACGGGAGCTGAAGAAAGAGGAAGATGCGAAGAAAATCCAGAAGGCAGACCAGAGACGCAATAGTCCACGTGGGAAAACGCCCTCCAAAGAAGTCTCAGCTGGAATTAACTATAGTACATGGTATCTCCTAGGATGACCTTCATCCTCAGATCTTTATAGGACCTTCTGCCCTCGAATTCAAACCTATGAGGACAAAAAAAAACACAAAAAAAGGTGGAACATGTCCTGAGTTCATGTAAAGTGGCGCTGACCCCGGGTAAACGTACGATGCAGAAACAGCTAAGTGCTTGAAGTGATTGTACATACAGTTAGCGCTGCCAGAGAAACAATATGCCACCAGAAGCTCCAGCAACGACGTTCCACGCAGCAGGAGGCCACAAATCATTGTCCAGAGATGCTGTGACTTCTAAAGGATGGAAGCGGGCTTTACTGGCTGAAGTGGATGCCTGGGACTGCACAGAAGACCCTCCAGAATGCCAGAACCAGCCAGGTGTGTTCTCAGGTAGAGACCGATATAGTACTCCGCCCAGGTTCATAAATACAAAACTATTGAGACTAAACTCATTGTGTCATATGAAAGTAGAATGAAGGTAGCTCACATCTAACAGACTTAGGAGTAGGTCTAGCAGACGGCTTGAGGGAATCTGAAATCAAAACCCATAGTCCTCACCGTAAAGATTACAGCTTGGAGCAGGGTGGGAGATGATGCGATGAATTTTATAAGCTTTAAATTTTCCAGATTAGGATGCGACAGTTATGTGTGTAAGATGTCCGTTAAAAAAAAAAAGTGACGCCTTCAGACTTCTAATCATCTAGAAGGTGCAGGTTCGGATCTCGACAATGCCAAAAGTATTCCTGTCAGAAAAAAAAAAAAAAAAAAACTTTTAGCGTTGTTGAGATTCGAACTTGCACTAGTGCATCTTTGTACATTAGCATGGTGTGTAGTACCTGCTCACCACAGAAATCTATAACTGGACGGTATTTGCACTGTAAGAAAGTTTGTTTTTTTTAAGTATGAATTCTGGTGCCATTGAAGCGTTTGATTTTGTACATTCCGCAACTCTAGCACGAAAAGAATGACTCGCGCATTGTTTTCGTCGAATTTTTTATGTTTATTTATTCATTAAGTGGATATTCACCGACATTACGTAATTACATCGGAACCGGAAAACAGAAGAGGAAGGTGCGTGGGAGTAGGGCGGGAAGAGGGGGGGGGGGGGGAAGGAGAGAGACAAGGGGACACCGCCTTCCTCCCCCATGAAAATTGTTGGAGCCAGACTATCTTCTGCTCCCAACCCCATATTCCCGCACCATATGAAGAAAAAATGTACGGCACGTTATGATGCACCCCCATTCCATCCTAATCCCGTTTCTACTCTGAGAATTTGAAAATCGAGAGCCTTCCTTCACCCCCACCCCCCCCCCCCCCCCCCCCCCCCCCCACCCTTCACTTCCCCATCCCTACCCTCTGAATTTTCGAAACACCTCTCCCTTCACCCTCATATTGATAGAATTTAGATGACCACACACACACACACACCACACACACACACACACACACACACACACACGCAAGCACTCTTTTACAAAAAAAAAAAAAAATGATACTGCTCTCCAACCTCACCTCCCTTTATGAAAAATTGGAAGACAAGTCCCTTCCTTACCATCTCCCCGCCTCCCCCCCCCCCCCCCC
>JADBJO010000412.1:362180-379680 GCA_016801955.1 Conus betulinus
CCAGTACAGTTCACCTCAGTATGATTGATGCGAAAGGATCCAGAGTAACATGGAAAGATCTTTGCTTCCGTTACATAAACACAATTCATCCATTATATTTAATCAGAGGAGGAGAGAATGTTTCTGTCCATAAAGTTCAATCACCCACGCAATGTAAACGACTGCGAACTTAACCGGACATAACGTTTATCAGCGGGGTCTATCAATTTGATGGGACGCTACGGGGTAACATCAGACTTGCAAATCACGACCGGTGAATTCAGAGCGAACCGTAAACCGTGGCATCCATGCCATTAGTGGTAATTCGATCCATTCACGAAAATTCAAAACACCGATCCCGAAAAAAAAAAAAAGTGTTCGAGCCATTCCCACTGAACAATATGTGCTGATCGCAAAAAAAAGGGAGAGAGAGAGAGAGAGAGAGAGAGAGAGAGAGAGAGAGAGAGAGAGAGAGAGAGAGAGAGGACTCTGGGACTCTGATTTCGAAATCGTTTACTTGACTGAACAGATGAACAAGACCCATCCATCTAAACTACAACCCTAAACGGGTTCATTAGTGTGTGTGTGTGTGTGTGTGTGTGTGTGTGTGTGTGTGTGTGTGGTGTGTGTTGTGTGTGTGTGTGTGTGTGTGTGTGCAAGCGTGTGCGTGTGTGTGTGTGTGTGTGTGTGTGTGTGTGTGCGTGGGTAGGTGGGTGCGTGTGTGTGCGGCGCGCGCGCGCTGCGCGCGTGTGTGTGTGTGTGTGTGTGTGTGTGTGTGTGTGTGTGTGTGTCTGTCTGTCTGTCTGTGTCCGTGTCTCTGTGCGTATGTGTTCTGAATAATGAATAGGTATGGTAAACTCTTGTTTCTACTATGAGATAATCATACGCGCATCACTCCAAATGATTGCTGCTTGTGACTTTAAGTCGCCTGATAGAACTACCAACACGGAGCACACAGAACAAACAAGAAGACATCCCCAAGAAAGGATGTTCCAAGCTTCCTCATACACACCGTACGCGACACGTGTACGCAGCAGTAACAACTGGAGAAACGAAACATACACAAACTGATATTAATCCAAGACTGGCACACCTTTTTTTCCATCTTGATATGGTCGAAAAAACGCATGGACAGACAGAAACAAATGAACAAATACAGGTAATCTCAGACTGATTGGTATGAAAGAAATCTTAAATGAGGCACACAAACAAATATAGTTTACTTTGGTTTGGTATGAAAGGTAACCATACATAAGGCAGGAAACAATAAACAGTAAATACCGAATAAGTAAGGTCAGTCTTTCTCCCATGATTACTACGCGCACCACACCTAACGATTTCTGATTACGACACCAAATGGCCTGACCAAACCGATCGTATACACACCAACACGAAGTGAATCATGGATGCTGAGAACGGTTAACTGAGTACGGTCTTCGGGGTCCCTGAAATTTTCATCTGGCAGAGTCAGGGACATTTCCGCCATTCTGTCGAATGAACGCGGTTTATTTTTCCACCCTTGGGTGCAGGGAGCGGGAGAGAGTAGTGGTAACATACAGCAACATGCTATCTACAGACAATCTGTGTCTCCCTACGTCTGTGCTGCTAGTCAATTTCTCTTCTTCTTTTTTTTGTTTGTTTTGTTTTGTTTTGTTTGGGGTTGTTTGCATTTTTTGTTCTGTTTTGTTTTGTTTTTGTCTTGTTTTTTGTTTTATTTTTGATTTTTGTTTTTGTTTACACGCCCTTTTGTTCAGCCTGATCAGAGAACTAGGCTGGAACATAGCGGGCGTGATCTATGATCTAAAATAAATAACAAACGGATGCACACACAGCCAACGCATCGAGGCTTTGAGGGGATGGTGCACGTGTTCAGTGAGACAGACAGAAGAGGAATGTGACTTTAAAACAAACACACACACACACACAAAAAAAAAAAAAAGTTTCTCTGAATCGATACCGATTACTTTGCGCACATCCACCCAGCGACCAGATAGCGGCGGCAGGCCCTGTGTGTGTGTGTGTGTGTAACTGATCGTCCCCTCCGGAAGAGGCGGCAGGCGTGATTAAGCAATCACACAGTGGCTTTGCATCGCAATGCTGGCGCCGTGAATTATACCAGCGGAGGCGATCGAGTGGCGAAGTGCCTGCCTGATGGCAATCACCAGCGCTTCCTTCACCGGGGACAAGATGAGCTGGATCCGTGGTTAGTTCCCCTGGCAACAGGCGGACACGACGAGTTGATATCCTGCTGCTTTTTGTTTGTGTTTTTGTTTCGCTCTGCTAGGAAGCGGAGCAAGAACAGATTGATAACAAGCGGGGGTTATTGTTGTTGTTATTATTATCATTATATCATTATTATTATTATTATTATTGTTGTTGTTGTTGTCGTCGTCTCGACTCCAGTGCTTCCCTCCCTCTCCCCCTCCCTGTAGCATTACTCCCACGCCACTCATTTCGCCCGCCTCCCCCCTCCCCCCCCCCCCTTTCCCCCTCCCATACAGCCACACTGTATTGAAGCCCATTGAAGCCCAGAGGACATGACACTGCTGCCACGTCACTTCCGTCAAGGCAGTTATTTTGGATGGAAATTTTTTTTTTCATTCAGTTCAGAGAGAGAGAGAGAGAGACTTTGACACTTTGATATTTTATTGTCATTATCAAAGAGGTCTCTTGACAGGGGGGGGGGGGGGGGGGGGGGGGAGGTAACAGAACAAAAACATTTCCCTCTTCCTTTCCTGCAAACAAATAGTACACTTTCATTCCTAGTGTGTATCAAATCCAAAATTAACAAAAACAAATAAATTCGTAACATTTCGTTATGCCCTCACCTCGCGCACAGGAGTAATGCAGTAAGATAAAAAAAAAAAAAATAAATAAATAAATTTTTCAAAAAAACACCTTAACACTGAGTCGACCATCCACTCAATCAAATGATGACATTGTATTTTACTGATCTCTTCAACATGAAAAAAAAAATTAAGACCGACTCGACCATCCACTCAATCAAATGATGACATTGTATTTTACTGATCTCTTCAACATGCGATGAATGATAATATTCATTCAGATATTTCTTATAATGTATTATCTTAAATACTGAGAGAGAGAGAGAGAGAGAGAGAGAGAGAGAGAGAGAGAGAGAGAGAGAGAGAGAGAGAGAGAGAGAGCTGTTTAAACCATGGAGATCCTACATTACATCCAGCGCCTGTGGTCTGTGACGACCGATGATGGGGACAATCGCCGTCCATCGACCATGCGTTAGCATCACTGTGACATGAATAATTCCACACGGAGACGTGCAGCCTTCAGCACGCCTGTGCGACATCCAGGGCCGGGCCTTCATTATTTATCAACCACTACACCCGCTGACAGCCAGCTAGGCAGGGGGGGGGGGGGGTGAACTCCACCACAGCGCCGACAAACTGTTTATCTTCCGGCTTGGGCACGGAAAAAAAAAATATCACCCCCTGGAAAATACCCAGGATATAGCACGTTTCCCAGAATGTCGTTCCTCATATCTGGTGATTTCCTGAAGCTTGATCAGCACTGGATCCAGACCGCGCCACGAGGGCTGCAACAATCAGAACTTCTGTCTGTATCCGACACGGTCTGGGCCATGTTCCCTCTACCGAGGACCATGAGATCTACACTAACTGGCAGCGTTGGTTACGACTAGACCATGACTCTTACACCAAACAAAGCCTTGCCAGTGCTGAACACAGCTAGGCCAGAATGACTACACCAAACTATCCCTTTGTCAGCGTTGGACCACAGACTGGACATCGAGGTCTACACCAAAATAAAGCTTTGACAGTATTGGAAATAAATTTCACTAACATATCCATACACCAAATAAAGCTTTGTCAAGTGTGGGACACAACTGGGCAAATTAAGTTCCATACACCAAACAAAGCTTTAACAGTATTGGAAATAGATTTCACTAACATCCATACACCAACTGGACGAAGTGCGATATAAATATCAAACCAAGTTTCGTCAGTTTTGAGCCTAAACTGACCCCTACTCCAAACAAAGGTTTGTCCTGGTTAGACACAAACTGAACATGATCCATGTACCAAGCAGGGTTTTTGTGGGGTAATGGACACAAATTGTACCTGTGTTCGTTCGCTGGGTAGTGACTGACACCTCACCTCACCTCACCTCAGGCCCGTAACTATAGAAGTAGTCGTTGGTGACTGAAAGCAACTCGGATGTAAACTGCCTTTGTGTTGTCGGAACGACGTTTTGTACTTTATAACTTAGTACTCAGATTTTGCCTGACGATTGGTCGCATTTTTGGTGTAATACATCGTACTTCCTGTTCCTCAAGGCTGCCTTTCCTATCAGTGACTTTTCATCAACTCAGACACATACACATTCCCACCATCACCAGTCAGTCACAAACGCGAAGAAAGACATCGGATTTGGGTGGGACTGAAGTGTTCAAGCGCTTATCATTAGGACCGAAAAACGCCATAGTTCTGTGCTTTAGTCTACATTTTTTTTTATGATAGGAGCCTGAGAGATCGCTGCACTCTACACCAACATTAAGGACGAAGACTTTCTACCCGTGCCTTTGGTTTATAGGACGCATGCTTTTCATTCACCTTTTCTCTCTTTATCTTCATCCACTTGACGACCAAATTATTCTGCCCTTTGTGGGTTGCTTACTTAGAAAACTGTTGAGCAAGAAAGAAAAAGACCCACGACTATGAGAATAGGACCGTCCTACTCTCTGGGGGGGGGGGGGGGGGGGGGGGGGGGGGGGGGGGGGGGGTTATCGGCGGGCTGTTATTATTTTTTTTTCTTTTTTTTTTTTTTTCCATTTTTGAAGGACTAACTGATCCCTGCACGCCCTGGCACGGAACCGCGCTCAATATAACTTTTTTTTTTTTCTTCTAAGAACAGAGGGCACTGTGTCGAACGCTAATGCGCGCTGACTATATCTATCTGCAGTGTGAAGAGTTGTAGGCCCTAAGTGTATAACACCCTCGACTTGAAGGAGCTGCGGGTGTCGGCTGTTAACGGATGTGTCAGGTGGCTCATTCCTCTCCCCGACCGGAGCTGGGAAATAAGAAAGCTTGTTGATTCTTTCTTTCTTTCTTTCTGCGTACGCAGGCTGATGCTCCTGCGGACACTGCCTGTATAGACAGGCAGTGGAGTTTTGTGTGTATGACTGTTTTTCATCCCGCCATTAAGGCAGCCATACTCCATCTTCGGGGAGGTTGTTGATTATGAGGAAAGTGTTTGTGTGAACATCGTGGTTTTGAAAGCAGCATTTTTTTTTTTTTTTTATTTACATGGTCATTCTGGGAATCGTGATGCATTTGCATTATCGTGTGGCAAGGCCCGTCCTTGTGATTCAAATATTCTTTTTGGCCCGTGCCGTCCTTGTGATTCAAATATTCTTTGTTGGCCGTTGTACAGGAGCATAGGTGTCACTGCTCAAGATACGACAATGCGTGAGTGTAACTCTCTCTCCACAGCCACTCTTCTGTTACGAAAGTCTACGAAAGTCAGCATGTAACTGCAGCAATAAAACAAGTATGCACGAGGTGGGTACGAAATAACAGAATGTTGGACTGAACTTAAATAACAATTACTTCTATTGCAAAGAGCGCGAAGAAAAAAAGGCACCAGTAACTTGTTCGCATACACGCCCACACTGAGAGAGAGAGAGAGAGAGAGAGAGAGAGAGAGAGAGAGAGCGTAATTCTATGAAACAGCGGGATAGTGGCAGAAATCGGTCAGTTTGTGAAATGATAAATGTGAAGGTCGTGTATGACGACTTGAGTGTTGTCGTTATGGAAACAATTTCATATCATGAAGTCGTTGACTTTTGTCCAAGCTGCGCGCTCAGTATTTAACCATACATTTTTAACGTTCGTTTCATGTGTTTCCCGAATCAAAGTCGTGCTTATCTAAGCACTGGTGCACAAACTTCCATAACAGCTGTAAGCCGGGGTCAAAGGTCGGAAGCCAAATAAGAACGGAACATGTTTTCGAATAATGTAATACTCATACTTTAATTCTAGTGAATAATAACCAGTGACGTCTTCTGGTTGGCCTACATTACGTATGTTCGCTATTTTCACACTCATGGACACCATTCACGACATTAATGTACACTACATGCCACACCTTCTGTCGAATTCATATTCGATTAACGTTCACGATTATATTAATTCCGTCCTAATGCGTGACACAAAGAACCATGGGACGGGCATGGGGGGTTAAGGGTTAGCACGATCTAAAGTAGTGAAGAAAAAAAGAACGTGAAAAGGTCACACAAGCAAAACGGCATGTGACAAGAGGCATCACATAGACGGTCAGCGTCAAGAACTGTATGAAAACCTGTGCCTGAAATCAAGATGCAAAGAACCAAGTCAGTTCCTCAAACTAGCACGCCCCTACTTACCGCCCCTTTTCTCCCTCTCCTCCCGCCGAGTCTCCAATGTGCTACATGCTTTTCATTTTATTTGACACATGCACATGTCATTAACTGAACAGAACTGTAACCACTTATCGTCAGATTAACCGTAGGTTCTACTGACATTTTAAACAAAAGAAGTAACACAAATTCAGAAAAGTGAATTGAAAATAAATAAGTTAAAGATAAATATATGACACACTGTCAAATTATTTTTTCTTGAGATGAGAAAATTGTGAAGAAATGACTGACGATACTTTAATAGAACTGAAAGGCGACCAAAGTCCAATGAACATAAATGTTAACAACAGAACAAACTTACACGCAAACACAACGTTGAATCAAGATTGTTTCGCTCTTTGCTCCTTTTTTTTCATTCCAAGTATGCTGCATGGGACACGCGGAGGAAAGATAACAAATGCCCGCTGCCTCTCTTGTGGTTTGCTTGAGAGGAAATATACACAAGAACCTGGGGAATCTAAGAACGTAAACATTCAATACCAAACAAGAAAGCCTCAAATCAATGGAATAGTCGAAGAAGTACCTATGACAGCAAAACGTTAACTCGTGTCCATGCGCTTTCACTCGAACATTGTGCGGGTGTACCTCTTTGTGCTTGTGTGTGTATAAAACAAAAAAACGACAGGGGTGGGAGTGTGTGGACTGGTGGAAGAATATGGTGTTCTGGGGTTGGGGGTGTGGGTTAAAATCGAAGCTGGGGGTAATACATATTTGATGGTTTGTAATGTGATCCAGTTTTGCTTCTTTCAATCCGTGTGTGTGTGTGTGTGTGTGTGTGTGTGTGTGTGTGTGTGTGTTTGATAAAACGCTGCCTTTCTTTCGCATATATGTATATGTGTGTATATGTGTGTGCAAAGTCTCTCTCTCAAGGTGTGTGTGTGTGTGTGTGTGTGTGTGTGTGTGTGTGTGTGTGTGAGATAAAACGCTGCCTTTCTTTCGCAAAACAAAAACAAGATTACAAAACATATTGCGTCAAAATTTTGATTTCCACATATTATTATGTTGCACGCCTTCAATATAAAGACGTCGCCAGAAGTATCACGTCTGGACGAAAAGCAAAAGGGTACACGTTTATAGACAGCAGTTTTGCGTCTCACGTTTTGGTACATATACATGTACATGCATCTTCTGGCACACCTGTGCGTACAGTGGGAGGAGTGGAAAGGTAAGAGGGGGAAAAAAAAAAAAAAAAAGAAAAAGAGTCCCTCTCAAATTAGTGCTCATAGACGTTTGTTCCTCTTGTGGGAAGATGTGCGGGCGTGTAAGCACAGGTGTTTCGCTCTGAATGAAGAACTCGATATGCTTGCCATTGGCGCCTGGTTACCGGTAGAAGAAAAGCACTTCCACACTAGCAAACAGAGAGAGAGAGAGAGAGAGAGAGAGAGAGAGAGAGGGTGGGCGAAAGAAGAAAGGAGGGGGAGATTTTTCCAAAGACCCGTGTAAATCGATCGATTCTCCATGTGATTACAAAGACGGCTTTCCTTTGGGAACGTCCAAGCAGAACGAACAGCGGGCGGATAAGAAAGTTCAAGGCGAAAACTCCACTTTGCAGGGGTGTGTGAAGTAGTACCATCCAACGGCCTTTAGCATGGGGGGGGGGGGGGGGGGGGGGGATGGATCCAGCAGAGCCCATCATCGGTTTTGCCCGGTTCTTCCTGTTCTATTTGTGTTGGGATTGAAAGAAGCTTTTGTAAAGGCCTGTACGACTGTGACGAGGTTCTTTGAGGACTGAGAAGACTGGCAGAAAAGTTAACTCTCTTAAAACGAACAAAGGTCCTAGATTGCATCAGCAGTTTCCTGAAGGTTTGTTTACATTCGTTTGCTGTTCGTGTTCCTATTTTATTACACGCTGAACGAAACAAACGGGTCTCCTTCGGGGCAGATTCGATCGGCTCGTTCTTTTCATTTTCTCCAGGACAAACCAGGTGCCGCAAACCCTTCTGTTGTGAAAACAGGCATAGCAAATATGTGTAAAATAGCACGAATGAAAAGAAACAACACCGAAGGGGACAGCGGTACATGAAAGTAATATTCAACCCTTCAAAGACGCCATCCGTAATATTCCCCTTACTGTGAAAGAAATCACATCCTACAGCTAGTAAGTGACACGCCACAATGAGGAAAATTCACCAAAGCGTTCTGTAATCCGTGTAACCGTTTTGAGGAGTAGCACCGTCTTAATATAAACCGAAAATAAACCAAATAAAATCTCGAAAAGCAGCCCTCCTCCAATCCTTTCACTTATCTTAAAGAAATTCTACTGATGACATCATTCGTGTGATTTATGTCAACTATCCCTTCCTGACGTCAGATTACAAGCTTAATGGCATCCTTAATTGGGCCCATGCCATTCATCTAGGAAGGGGAGGACAAAATTCCATTTAATCTCTTCTCCTACAGCTATCCTCATTCTCTGCCTCAAAGGCGAACGACTGGATGAAAATAAAACTGATAATGAAAAAAAAGTAGAAAGAAGCTTTAGGGAGAGCTTGACAGCGGAAGCTTTTCAGAGAAGAAAACAGCCCACCCCCATCCCTCCCCTCTCACACAAGTGTTGAAAGTTCAGGGCCGAAACCAACTCCCAACCAATCATTTTCCCAAGTTTTGGGGGATCATCACCGATGAAATCACAGTCTTCTTCAAAAACATGACTTGCCCCATAGCTGACACACATTTCAAGCCGTTGCACTCTCACTCGTGAACCTATCTTTGCGCCAGCTCCAAGAAACAAAATAATCCCATTCCATGGATTTCGATTTGTCTGCTTGGAACCACCTGGCTTATACCTTGATAGCCATATCATGAAAGAAAATGACGAGAATCAACTTTCAGACACAATAAACGTTCTCAAAACAATCCGACTGCGACAGTCTATAAATACTCGATTCCTACATCAAGGCCTGGGCGCATTAATTTTCAGTGTGCAGCCTGTGGGAACATCTGCAAGTCAGTCACTGTACTGCTGCCAAGACGTGATGAAATGCCGACGCTGTTGTATTGTAGTGGTACGTGGACTGGTGTAAGCAGGCGCAGGCCTTGTGTGCCGCTGTTTTCCTTGTAAGCGGTGTATTCTAAACGGAGCACCTCTCTGTCTCTGTGTGTGTGGACGCCGGGTGCGTGATTGGGAACCCGTCGTTTGGGATTAGGAGTCAGGTTTTGGTGTTTCCGGTGTCCCAGCTGAAAATGTCCCCTGCCTTAATTGTCCGCCGGACAGCATGGAGTAGCCAATACTCGGGGGTCGAGGAGAGGCGGGAGGGGGGCGGGGGGGGGGGGGGGGGGGGGGGGGGGGGGGGGGGGCTTTTTCGGCTAACCCATGCTGTCCATGGTTGGGACGTTTAAGCTAAATCGCGCTGTCCCCCTCAGTTCACTATTATCCCCACCAGCATCACCAACACGGACAGAATGGGGCTGCAGCAACCTAAAATGACCCCCAGGCAGAAGTGCCCCCCTCCGTCTCCTATCCATACCTTGTCTTTCTCTGTAATCAAAATCAATATACCTGTGTATATTCACACGTGCTCTGTAGAAACTAATGGCACACAGATGTACAAGTGGCTATAAGACCGATTTGTATCAGTGACGTCGGCGGAAAATTCTCGTAAGTGGGAGGAGGGGTGTGTGAGGTGTGTGAACATCTGACTCAAAAAACATATAAACAAGCAGTGAAAAAAAAAAGCAGATATTGACCAATACATTTCACAGCTTCGTAAAAGTCACTACGGAAAGACCTTCCAATCTGTTCGTTTAGTCTGTGGCCTGAGGTTTTTTTTTTGTTTTTTTTTTGTTTGTTTTTTTTTTAATGGCAACTCCAGTCTGTCCCTTTTTTTTCTTAGCTGAACAGACTGCGTGTGTTCATACGAGCGCGCTGTCGTGTGATTTTAGTTGGCTTGGTGAATGATCTTTACACAGGTGAAAGAGGAATCGGATCGACAGCGGGAGTTATGTTGGCGAGGGAAGGGGGAGGAGGTGGGGGGGGGGGGGGGGGGGGAGCGTGAGGGCTGGTCGCGCATTACACAAGCCAAAAATGTCCGGGGGGGGGGGGGGGGGGGGGGGGGGGGGGGGAGGTAAAGTGGCACTTTTTTAGTCGGCAGGGGGGGCCGCATGGGTTAGCCTGCTGTTCTACTGTCCGGGCTACAATTGGGATGAAATGACACTTTCACCTGTGAAAGCCGTTGGCTGACTATGAAGGCTCAAAGTTAGTTTCTGTCTTCTCCCTTGTGCGTTTCTTTCTTTCCATTTTTTTCCTCCTCTCTTTTTGTATGTCTACATACCCTTTCCCGACCTCCCGTCGAATTTCCGTTCTTGTATCGTCCCCCTTGTACACGCACGCACGCACGCCCTTCACACACACACACACACACACACACACACACACACACACCACACACCATACACCCTTCGCCATCCGATCTCTCATCCCCCTCCCCCCACCCACGCAGCACCCTCTCTCTCTCTCTCTCTCTCTCTCTCTCTCTCTCTCTCTCTCTCTCTCTCTCTCTCTCTCTCTCTCTCTCTCTCTCTCTCTCTCTCAGCCCTTTTTTTTTACATGACCATGCTGACTCGACTAGAAGGAGTGCCGCAATGTTCTCGGAAATCTGGTACTAGATATTTTATTTTAGTAACAATGAATTTCAAGTGGAATATATAGATAAAAATAGGCTACGTATTTTTGTTATCACTTAAAACTGAAACGAATACCGATAACAGTGAAAACGGGTATCTGTGATGGTTGTTTGAATCTAGAGAGAGCGGGTACTTTTGTTGTTGTTGTTGTTGTTGTTGTTGCTGTTGTTGTTTTGTATTATCTGCATGAACATTAAATTTGCGTGATAAATCGCGATTTCTTTGATTCGTCCACAACCTTAGGTGTGTTTAGGGTTTCTCTTGCTCTAGTGTCTATGGCTTATTATTTGTGAACGCTTACATACAAATATATGTATGTATTTATATACATATACATATATATATATATATATATATATATATATATATAAGGTAGAAATAAAAACACAGGGGGGGGGGGGGGGGGGGGGGGACGTTGGTGCCTTTCTTTAATATGACCGTTGGTCAAATTTTCGGTCTTACGACCTTCATCAGGACCTGGAGCACACACAAAAAGAAGGAAAACAGGTAAGGCCACGAGTAGCAAAATGAGACTTAAAAAGATATTCCTTCTAAAATGAGAGAGGGTCAGGGGGGCGCAGAAAGGAGAAGAAAGGAAGTGTGTGATAGAGAGGGGAGAAAAAGATAGAGATTGGGAGGAGAAACGTGGGGAGACAGAGAGGAAAGGAGGGATAGGGAGAGAGAGAGAGAGAGAGAGAGAGAGAGAGAGAGAGAGAGAGAGAGAGAGAGAGAGAGAGAAGAGAGAAGAGAGAGAGAAAGAGAGAGAAAGAGAAAAAGAAAAAAAAAAAGGGGGAAAAAAAGAGAGAAAAAAAAAGAAAAAAAAAAAAAAAAAAAAAAAAAAAGGGGGGGGGGGAGAGCGGAACAGAGAGAGAAGGGAAAGAGAGAGGGAGAGAGAGAGAGGAGAGAAAGAGAGAAAGGGCGAGAGAGAGAGAGAGAGAGGGAGGGAGGGAGAGATAACGAAATACCGTTTGGGGGGGGGGGGGGGGGCCTAAAAGCGAGGTGTAGAGTACAACATCATCAATATCCTCTATAAAAGTGTAAGATTTCCTAACATATAATAATCGACAGCTCGAGAGAGAGAGAGAGAGAGAGAGAGAGAGAGAGAGAGAGAGAGAGAGAGAGAGAGAGGAAGTGCATGATGATTCACCTAAGACATGGAATAGTGTAACACTCACCTCTGTCAGCAGTTTAAGAACATCTTAAAACACATAACTTAAAACGGTAAAAGCTGGATGTAGAGGGCGAGGGCAGCAAATGGTCACAAGCTCTGTCTGAGCTGCAAGCTGTTCACAAGAAAATTTGAGTTCAGTTCTCACATGAAAACGAGGCAAAAAACAGTAGGAGTTGAGAGAAGGGGAGGGGAGGGAGGAACACCGAAAATGGGTGGGGGCAGAGGTCAAGGTAAAGGTACAACAATGCTGAGAAGACATGGTGGGTGGGGGGGGGGGGGTAGGGGGGGGGGGGGGGGGGGGGACAGACGGTCGGGGGGGGGGGGGGAGTGGGGTTAATGGTTGGGGGGGGGGGGGGGGGGGGGGGGGGGGGGGGGGTAAGGGAAAAAAAACAAGGGGCAGGGGGGGGGGGGGGGGGGGGAAAGTTAAGCCTGCCATCAAGTGGGGATTTATATAAACATAGCGTATAGTAACATTTCAATTTACTAAGGGGAATATAACACACACACACACACACACACACACACACACACACACACACACACACACACACACACACACATAGGCACACACACACACACACACACACACACACACGCGCGCGCGCACGCGCGCGCGTGCGCGCATGTGCACGCGCGCGCGCGCACACACACACACACACACACACACACACAGTCATCCATATACAAGCAAACACACACACACACACACACACACACACACACACACACACACACACACACACACACACACACACACACACAAGCGCATGCACAGACGCACACACGCACACACACACACCACACACACACACACACACACACACACACACACACACACACACAGGCATAAAAATGGATGCATGCATGCACGTCCGCTTTTTTGTCCATGGAATACTAAAGCGGCTGACACACGAGCCTCCCCGACCGTACGCTTCGGAAGTACCGGTCGAACCCGATCCAAACGCAGCGTGTGTGTCACAGTAAACGTACGTCTCAAACGGCCTTCGGCATCAAGTTCAACCCGACCGTTCGAGATACGTCGTGATCTATTCGAAACGGACAGTTAGTATCCTCCAACCAATCAACGCTCAGCATTGAGCCAACACCCATGACACAAGGAAACAATGGCGTCTTCCAGCAAGGTGGTCAGACTGTCCGATTCAGAGACCAAACAATTAATTGAATTGTACCAAGGCCATGATGTGCTTTGGAATGTCAATTCAAAAAATTATAAGTCAGTACTGGACTCTGTGGTGGAGTGCCGCGTTGAGGTCAAGTCTCTTGTTCAGGCCAGTGAACACAGTGCCAAAGTTCACCGCCCAAACGGTTTTCTCTACGTAGGGAGTAGATGTTCATATTTAACAGATTCCACTGGCACAATAGACAAAAAGGAAACTTTTTTGTCAGTAGCTAGTGGGTGGGGGGTTGCATGGGTATGATGGGAGACGCGACAGCGGGTGGTCTTTCAGCTTCACATCACTCTTGTGGTTGGCCCAGCGGTGGCGAAGGGTTTTTTGTAGAACCCACATACCAGAGGTCCGGGTGAAGACTGCATCGAACCACACAGACTACATTAGGAGTAGTGCAGGTAAGGTGCTGGCGGATCTTCCATAACCTGCCATCCCATGGGGACCTTAACTCTGAGAGTTTCTCTGAATGTTTACAAGTATCACATTTTTGACACGGGAAAAATCCGGGTTTATTAAGGGGCCCATGAGGGACAAACCTTCTGGGTATGGTAGGCTTGTAAATCTGAGCAAGGTTTTTTTCTTTTCCTATCTGCAGCAGAAATTATGCCAGGCGGGAAATAATTTATGTTTGAGGGTTCAGCATACAGGAGGTGGAGTTTTTTTCGGATAATTGCAGACTTAGAGGGAAGCTTGCTTGCTTGCTTATTGCTTATATATATATGTATATATATATATATATATATATATATATATATATATATATATATAATTGTTGTAATAATAGAGGAAATGAAACCTTTTGAAGACAATATGAAAAGACTAATAGCCAACATTGAATTCAGAAAATCATACAACAATTTCCAAACAAAATTAAAAAAATGAAATAAAACAAATTCAAAAAATGACAAAAAAAAATATTCGTAAAGGCTGATAAGACAAGCAATTTCTATAAAATGGAACCTAATGAATACTCTCAACTCCTCAACAAAAAATATTCAGAAAAATTACAACAAAAAAAACTGATAAAACCACATATGACAGCATTTGTTAAAAAAGAAAAAGAACTTGTGCACCGTATGGATCTAAGCGATAGGATAGAAACAACAGCAATAAAAGAAGCTTTTATAACACTTAAAGATCACAAACCTAACTTCCCCAACAAACCCAACATGTAGATTAATAAACCCATCTAAGTCTGAATTAGGCAAAATAAGCAAAAAAAATTCTGGAAAAAGCTATAGAGGACATAAAAACAAAACACTGAATACAACCTTTGGAAAAATAGCTATGAAGTTATCCAATGGTTCAAGGAACTTAACAAACAGAAAAACCACACAGTTTTATCACTTTTGACATAGTGGATTTTTATCCATCTATAGATGAGGAATTGCTTACCAAAGCTTTAAAATTTGCTAACAAATACACAAACATAACAGAGGCTGAGATGGAAATCATCTTCCACACTAAGAAAAACCCTACTCCACAGCAGTAATGATACTTGGATTTAAAAAAAAAAAAAAAAAAAAAAAAAGCAAAAATTCCACATTTGATGTCACAATGGGTTCATATGATGGTGCCGAAACATGTGAACTAGTTGGACTATTCATGTTATTCATATACAGAAAACACTTGGTAAACAGGTTGGTTTGTACAGAGACGACGGCCTCGCCGCGCTAAACAATAACCAAAAACCATTGAAAATAAGAAAAAAGAACTTTTGTAAAATCTTCCAAAACCATAACTTAAAATCACAGTAGAAGCCAACAAGAAGGTAGTAAACTACCTAGACATAACATTAGACCTTAATGACCATGTATACAAACCATATATAAAAAAAAAACTAACGACATACCCATCTACGTAGACATAAAAAAAGTAACCATCCACCTTCTATCCTAAAAACCATACCCAATGCCAAAAACAAAAGACTATCTAACCTGTCATGCAACGAGAAAGTATTCAACAGTGCAGCAGTTGAATACCAAGAGGCGCTGAAAAAAAAGTGGCTACAACTACAAACTACAATATAACCCAGATAATAACATGAACAGTAATAAGAAAAACAGGAAAAAAAGGAAGATCATATGGTATAATCCCCCATATGATGGAAGAATAAAGACTAACGTAGAAAAAAGAATTCTTTAAAATTCTTATAACATCATTTCCAAAAGAACATGTACTATCTAAAATATTCAATAAAAATACCATCAAGCTATCATATTCATGTATGCCCAACCTCAAAAACATAATTGACTCATCTAACAAAACTAAAGGCAACACAGCCCAAAAAAGGGTAACAAAAGGACATCTTGTAACTGCACTAAAAAAAAAGATCAGTGCCCCCTGAATAACAAATGCCTTTACAATAATATTGTATACCAAGCCACAGTAACAACAGATAGTGACAAAGAAACATACATAGGGATTACTGCAAACCATTTTAAAACCAGATATGCAAACCATAAACAGTCCTTCAAAAATGAAAAAATATAAAAACCAAACAGAACTAAGTAACACCTTTGGAAACTTAAAGATAAAAAAAAAATAGACTACAATATATCATGGAAAATTATAAAAAGAGCAACACCATACAATAATATCTCTAAAAAAATGCAACCTATGTTCTACAGAAAAGTGGCTGATATTATGCAAACCTCATCTAGCAACTCTGAATTTCAAAAGTAGAGATCATAAACAACTGCAGGCATAAATGGAAATCCTTGTCAAACACACCATTCCTTAACACACCCTCCCTGAACGCACACCCCCCCCCCCCCCCCAAAAAAAAAAAAAAAATCAAAATTGTAAAAAAAAAAATATATAGGCCACGTGAAACACATGCAGAACTCACGCTTGCACACACACTGGTAGCGTGCCCAAACTGAATACCCTGAAGAGAGCAATGGCTCGAAACAATTTTGTTGGTTTGTAATCTCCATGTTTAATCATACTTTTAAACTTATATATATATATATATATATATATATATATATATATATATATATATATATATATATATATATATATGCGTGTGTGTGTGTATATATATATATATATATATATGTGTGTGTGTGTGTGTGTGTGTGTGTGTGTGTGTGTGTGTGTGTGTGTGTGTGTGTGTAATGCTTTGATGTCTATGTATTTTACACTTGTTTATATTTACAGTCGTTTTTTTTTTCTTTTGTTCAAATTATTAAGATTAGTTATGAGTACACACTTGCGTCTTTTTTTTTTTTTTTTTTTTTTTTTGCGCGCGATGCCCATTATACTTATCTTTACGTGATAATGTATCTACGAAAATGATTATATTAGTATGTGTGCGTGTGCGAGCGTGTGTGCTTGCGTGCGTGTAGCCAGGCATTTTGTTTATGAGGGTACAACCTTTGCAGTGATCGTTTGATTACTTTCTATTGTCATCTTCCAAAAGGCAGGTTTACACAAAACCAAACCAAAGAGAACAACCGTTGTCTGATTCAGTCAACGATGTTCTGAACGGCTTTTTGTTGTACTGAGGACAGTTGACCACGTCATTCCCTAAAGGATATTGCAAAATATAATCAAGATATTCCGTCTGCCCTTATTTCCTCAGCAAGTCAGTGGCAACATTTTTTTTTTTTTTAATGCAAGGGGGACGTAACGTTAGTCGGCGACTTTTGCATAATTGTTGGTCATGTTGTTGCTGTAGATGATAGGAGTAGGCTTTTTACAACATCTATACATAGTAACCGTCATACATGGTAGTTATTCATTTCTTTGACAATAAAGTGGTGGGGTCGCTGACTTAATGCCGAACATTGAAGTACACTGAAGTTTGCTCTCTACGTCACTCGGCTGTGTATGCCGTGTGAAACACACACACACACACACACACACACACACACACACAACTTCCTTCCAGCCATCGAAACTGTAACTGTACTCCAGGGACCGTGTCGACTCGGACTCTGTTGTGTGTATTCCCGACAAACCGGAGCAGCGGTTCCTTCTCTTTGCAGGCGGAATTGGTCATCGTGTTCTGGCGGTCCACTTTTGCTTGGAACAATCTCTCTCTCTCTCTCTCTCTCTCTCTCTCTCTCTCTCTCTCTC
>JADBJO010000412.1:384680-417180 GCA_016801955.1 Conus betulinus
CTCAAAATGAGTTACGACTTGCCAGACGTTGTGGAGCGGAAAGGCTCCCTTTTTCTCCGTTCAGATCACATGAACTACTCCCGGGCTATCTTAAATTCTAACTGGTGAGTATGATTCCCACGTTCTTTGCTTTTTCGTGTTGAACAACTTGGTTCAAGCTTCACTGAAAGCCTTCGTTTGGTTTGCCATCTTGATTCCCGCAGGACAAGCACTGCTCACATCAAAATTATAAGCCAGACCATTCATTCTTAATGGCAAGATATACCGATTCTATTCTACAGGCCGGCTAACGAAAGTGGTCCATTTCTGTGTTTTGGCCGATTATGGCCAGTCTTGGTCTATGAAAACCCAGAGAGGTGTGTGTGTGTGTGTGTGTGTGTGTGTGTGTGTGTGTGTGTGTGTGTGTGTGCTGAGCTGATCCTAGGTCTTTAACACAGATTCTGTGCACACAACTGGTATGTCGATGGTGCTTTGTGATAGTTCTTTGGTGGGTAATAATGACTTCTGAACTTACCTGACTAAAAGGTGGCATTTGTGCCCCTCAAAACCTTCCACACACACACACACACACACACACACACACACACACACACACACACACACACACACACACACACACACACACACACACACACACACACACACACACACACACACATGCGCGTGTGCACACACACACACACACACTCACATGCACACAAGCAACAATGCACACACACACACACACACACACACACACACACACACACACACACACACACACACACACATTCCTGAGCTTCCCCCTTTCCTTCCTCCCACTCCTCCCCCCCCCCCCCCCCTCTCCCTCTCTCTCTCTCTCTCTCTCTCTCTTTCACACAAAACACACACATACACATATGCATGCACACATGCTAACATGTACACGCAGGCATGCTCACAACCCCAAACTCCTTCGTGTCCTTCCGCCCACTTTTCTGCCTGGCACTGATTTGAATCATTACACAATGTTTGGAAATATATGTAGTGTTGTGTGGCACTGGCCTGTTTTTGCAAGCCTTTTGTCTATCACACATACACAGAAACAATCAATGTACTGTACACATACTTCTTTTTGCATGAAGTTATTAGATATGCAGATCTCAGCATTTTTCGCTACAAAAAAAATACTTGGAGCCTTTTCACACTGACTTACCTTTGGCAGACTTTGATTTTACTATCTACAATGAACAAGTGATTCAAGCACAAGACAAAATGTATAAAATATCATATAAATTTAGGTAAATTGTCAGTGTGAAGATGCACTACAGTTATCTTATTCATCTGTACTGTCCTTTATTGTGGCATAAACCATCATTGTAATAAATGAAAAAGACTTTTGGACATTATTTACCATTATTCCTGACCATCACTCATGCCAAAATCATTTACTTTCTATGTGCTGTATACTTACATGATGAACCAGTCTTTTTATTAACTTAGAAGTGCTGTACACCGCTAACCTAAGTCAACCAGACTGTATAGTTGGAATATTTAGTTAGGATGCCAATGGAATCAATATCATCTTCTAAAGATAATTGAAATTGATTGTAGATGACAAAGTAAATGTTCTAAGGCTAAATTTTAAGTCATTGTTTGTAGGTGATATTGTACATATTCTGAGATTAATCTTTAACTCGTTATTAAATTTAGAACTCTGTTAGTGTCTAAGGTCTAAAGACATTTATTCTTTTTTAGATATATCTCGGTCAGAACTGATTGTTCCTTTTCTGTTCTCTTTTTTCTTTTTTGTTTTGGTTGTTTGTTGTTGTTTTTTTTACATCAACATGAATCATTGTTGTTGGTGAAGTAATCATACTCATACTACTGTCATTCATTACTGTGAACATAAAAGAAATTTTAAATGGCTTGGTGTAACCTAAGATTTCTGGGATCAGAGAATGTTCATGCATCATGTCACTGCAACTTTGTTTACTGGTCTGGGTGTACTTAACAAGGTACAACTCTGTCATCTTTTTGATTCTGAATGCATGGATTTATAAGAAAACAAAATTAAAGCTTTCATTTAGAATTATAGTGTGTGTGTATATGTTTGTGTGTGTACGTGTGTGTGTGTGTGTGTGTGTGTGTGTGTGTGTGTGTGCATGCATGTGGTGTGTGTGTGTGTGTGTGTGTGTGTGTGTGTGTGTGTGTGTGTGTATGTGTGTGTGTGTGTGTGTGTGTGTGAGATCGTAGAACATAACTGTGCATGGATGCATGTGTCTACTAACCTCTATCAGGCACTGCTTTCAACTACACATTTTGGATGTGTGGGCCTCTCGCAATCCATACATTTCCTACAGGCTTTGTCTTTAAAGACCTGAATCACTGACAGAAGGTGAGATATCGTAAAGGCTCTATGAAATGCAGGAGTCATGAGAATTCTACATCATCAAAACTGTATAGTCAAAAGAGCGACATCCAGTAAAAATTATTATGCACAGGTCCTGCTGGACCAAGCTTGTCAATAATGTGTTGTTAGAATTCATTAGTGAGTACATTTTTACTTTTTCACACAGATATACAAAACCGGATGAAAGATAAACAATTGTTTTAACAAATACCAAATTTTAATTGAAAAATTATGAGCAGTTAAAGAGATATCACAATTTCATTGCATGCATGGGTCATGTGTGACCTATGAAACGTGGAAAAGGTAACGAGATATGTTTCACATCACTTTCAAAGAAGATTTTTACATTTTTACAGTTTTACAGTTGTTGGTTTTTTTTTTTTCTTTTTCCCCAGGCATCAAGCTCGAGAATCAGAACCCAAGGATTATGACTTGAGCCAGGATGCTGTTAGAGATCTGACAGGGCTACCTACAACCGTGTTGGAAATGTCACTGATGGGGTAACTAACATGCTCTCTCTCTCTCTCTCTCTCTCTCTCTCTCTCTCTTTCTCTCTCTCTCTCTCTCTCTCTCTCTCTCATGCATTTTAACACAACACATTCTCTTTCATATGCTCATGAAACTCAGGGAACTGCATTTCCATGTTTCAATCACCATGTTGTACAGTCGGTGTAACTGACATGGTGAAGTCTCCAATCTGTTGCTGGGGCTGCATCTGAACACAGCTTGACACAGCAAGTGTCTTCATCTGTATTGCTGTCTGCTGAAAATCTCTAAATCATTTGCATTTCAAAATGTTAGATATGTTCTTAATTTTTACATCAAACAATTTTGATTGTAAATGATCTTTGTTTCTCTCATCCAATCCATCAGTTCACAAGGATTGAAGTCTCAGGTCAGCATAGCTTGGGCAAAGCAATTTTGATTTTATACAATTTTGGAGGACTGAATTCAGAATAGTCCAGACCTTTTGGCTTTAAATGGTTTGACATCAGGTGATCAACAACTGCGGCCAGCTTTACTTTTTGTGTGGTCTAGACAGGACAGGACAGCTACTGGCGTTTGCCGGGTTTATTCTCAGTTTATATCAGTATGACCAGAGCCTCAAGACAGCCAACTGTGTGAGTGTACTTATTTTCATGTGTACATTTCTGTGTATGAGTGTGTATGTATACTTTGTACATTGATTATTATGTCTGTGTATCAGTGGATATTGGGACTGGTGCTAAAGAAAGTAAGGTGCATTTGAAAAAGAAAACCTTGGGTTCTGCGGATTTTGTACACGTTCCTGAAGGTAATGGCATGAAGAAGTATCTAACACTGCTATCTGTCGGAATTTGATTCTATTCAGACTACAACGAGTATCGCATTAGAATTGTTTTATTTTTCACGAGACAAATTAGCAGAGATGATTATTTGCAGTGTGTGTCTTGCATGCCACACATGGAGGTCGTGTACTGCTGAGCCTGCCCAGGCAAACTTCGTGATCTGCATTGCAGTCTGTATTGGAGACAAAGTCTGTGATGTGTTTGGTTGAAGATCTTGTTTACCATATTGCTAGTTTGATTATTACATCACTCATTAATATGGACTTTCCGACACGTTATCCCTTGCTACCTTTCCTCCCCTTCTTCACTTGCTCACTGTCTCCTGCCCCGTCCCTCCGCACCGCACTCACATATGTCACACATTCCTTTGATTGACAAAGTTCCAGCTCACTTCAAACCCTCCTTCGGGGTCAGAATAGCTCAGTTGGTAGAGCCCCAGACTCATAATCCAAGGGTTGTGGGTTCAAATCTCTGCCGGGCCGTTTCGGTACAGGGGGATTTTTTTCCCTCGGAGTTAGCATTAGTTCTGACTCCATTTCTCATACAGTCCTTCGAATGAGACTATAAACCGAGGTTCCGTGTGTGAACGCACGCATTACATCTTGCACACATGTAAAATCCCATCACCAACTTTCAGAAGAGAAAGCCAGTTTGGCTGTAGGTACGGATAACACATTACACATAGCATGCACCTTCCCCAAAGATGGAGTATGGCTGCCTTAATGGCGGGTTAAAAAACGGTCATACATACAAAATTCCACTCCCTTTGTTGGGTAGTGGGATTAATCTGTCCATATAGGGAGTGTTTGCAGGAGTATCACCGTCAGCCTGCGTATGCAAAAGTAGAACCCTCCTTCTACCTCCTTTCCTCCCTCCCCCACCCCTTACCCTCCTGCTCTCTGTTTTTGAGCTATCCTCACTCTCTTTTCATGCATCATCGTTCTCATGCTGACTACATTCTGGGGAATATTGCGCATGTGTGTGTGTTTTGTCTGTACTGCATAATGTCTTAAGAAGACATGTTTGCTGAAAAACTAACTTTGACTGCTCCGTATTGTGCATTAAATAAGCATTACTTCACACATGCTGACTTCAATCAGATGAATAATGTACGAGTCAAATGTGTTGAAACTCATTTGTCCTTTTTGTGTTGCGTGTTAAGTAACCATTATTTCACACCTTGTTTTTGGCGTTTTGGTTCGTCACTGATGTGTGCTACAACCTTTGTCAAATTCTATAATGGTCTGTTACAGGCTTTGCCCTGGGATTTTTTTTAACTCCCAAATTTGGCTTGTCTGTGACATGTGCTGCAACTCTTTGAAGCCTTTTTGTGTGATTATTTGTGATTGCGCTATGTGTTGCGACTCTTTAAAGCCTCCTGTTTAGGCTTGTCTATGACATGTTACAACTCTTTGAAGCCTTTTTGTGTGATTATTTGTGATTTGCCTATGTGTTGTGACTCTTTAAAGCCTCTGTTTAGGCTTGTCTATGACATGTTACAACTCTTTGAAGCCTTTTTTTTTGTGTGATTATTTGTGATTTGCCTATGTGTTGTGACTCTTTAAAGCCTCCTGTTTAGGCTTGTCTATGACATGTTACAACTCTTTGAAGCCTTTTTGTGTGATTATTTGTGATTTGCCTATGTGTTGCGACTCTTTAAAGCCTCCTGTTTTGACTTGTGTATGACATGTTACAACTCTTTGAAGTCTCTTCATGTGTGTGTTTTGGATTGTCTACGATGCGTTGCAACTCTGACACCTCTGTGTGCCTGTCTGTTTTGGCTGGTCTGTGACACGTGTGGCAACTGTGACACCTCTTTGTTGCAGAGTCTGCCAGAGACGACCTATCAGGAACAGTCCAAGCAGGTGTTCCTAAAAACCCATGTACAGTGAGCAGGACAACCAGAGACCCATGGTCACCACCGAGACAGTACAACACACCCACATTGACAGGTGGGCCTTTGAAAAATGATCCATTACTGAATGTGTGTGTGTGTGTGTGTGTGTGTGTGTGTGTGTGTGTGTGTGTGTGTGTGTGTGTGTGTGTTGTATGTGCAGCCTGTTGCTGTTTCTGCTATTTGCTGCCATGTGTGCATTATCATTGAAGTGTAGATTCTTTGGGCTCTTGTGCAGATTTAATTCTTACCAACTGTTCTGTATAATAATCATATCAATATAATGGATCCTAACAGCCCTGAAGTGACCTCAGTGGTTGGCTAGGCTATATGTGACCTGACTTGACCCTGGCCATTAAAGAAGAACTCGGAAACATTTATGAACGGGAACAGGGAAAGATTGATTGACCCTGCCAGTTGTTTTCTTCATACTTAGCTGTCCAAATATATGCCTTTTCTCCACTTGGCATAGAAGACCACCAAACATCAGGACCCCTCTCCCCCTCCCCCCAAAGGTGGGGAGCTAACTCTTTTCATTACCACCAAGTCCATTCTAGTGATCTCCCTTAGTGAGCTCAAGATTTTAGACATCGCACCCGGATTGAACAAGTTCAGTTTTCTCCTTTTTTCCTTGGCAAACCAACATGCCCCTCTCGACTCTCGAGTTTCAGTTTGGCTCATGACATAGATTCTCTCAAATGTCTGTCTGACTCTGCCTTTGCATCAGACTCTGCCTTTGCATCAGACTCTGCTTTGCATCAGACTTTGCCTTTGCATCAGAAATACCAGAAAGCTGCCTTTGCATCAGACTGCCTTTGCATCAAACTCTGCCTTTGCATCAGACTCCGCCTTTGCATCAGACTTTGCCTTCTAATCATAGAAATACCATAGAAATACCAGAAAGCTCCGCCTTTGCATCAGACTTTGCCTTCTAATCATAGAAATACCAGAAAGCTTCTCTGTATAACTTCGTCACTTTAGTCATCATCCCCTCTGAACGCCCTGGTGTCTGCCAAGTCTGCGCAACTTCCACTTGTTCTTGTCGGTCTTGTTTGACATGTTGAAAGATCTGTTTGATCCTCTCTGTCTTGTCTGGACACAGAAGTATATCATCAAACTACTTTTAGTTGTGTAAATTCATATTCCTTCCCTGAACAAAGACACTTTACGTTTCCCCCACACCACTTACTCTTCCAAAGGCGCCAAAATACATAGGGGCAAATGAAGACATAATGGACTCAGCACTGTTCTTGTTTGTTTGTTGACATGAACTTCTGTCAGCAGACTGATGACAATTTTCACCCACTGTCTGCTTTTCCTCCACGAGAGTGCACTGCTTTGTGTTCAGGGACACAGGAGACCCGAAACAAGGGTACGGCTCAGTGCTTCCCCGCCACCACCCTGAGTACAACAAGCACTACCTGGAAACCACACACAATGCCGACTTCAAGCCTCCATATCCGTATGAGCCAGCACCTGTGAGTGCCAAGTCTGACCTATCTTGTCTTTCATTCTGTACTCTTCAATCCAACAGATGAATTAGAAGAATGCATTGTAGCAACATCACTGTCATAATTTCCTACCATGAAATGAACTTGCTCACAAATAGATCTGCATATAAAGACTAAGCTTTACTTTTTCAAGAACTAACCTTTAAGTTAATGTCATGAAGACTGTTTTTGCAAAAGCAAAACAAAACAAAAACAAGGATGAAATTCAACGTCATTTCAGTCTTAGTTCACTCTTAAGAGGCTTTTGAGAAAGGACTAGACTGAAATCTTGTCCATTTTTTGCAAACAAAAAAAAAAAGGGTCTTCAAAATATCAATTTAAAGGTTAGTTTTTTTATTTCTAAAAAAAAGAACCAGAAGTTATTACTTCTCAAAAGAAAAAAATAGCGGTCAGAATATCATCTTTTTCATTAACAAGCTTGAAATCAGTAAACGTGGACTGGTCAAATATTTGGAAAAATTATCTGCTGAACACAACTTTCTGCAGATCACCTGACTGCTGTGGCAGACCAGTAAAACCAGGATTAACTCCACCCAGGAAGGCGTTTTTCATGGCTGAAAAACAGTCCACAAAATGTCTCCTCATATAGAGATTGCTATACAATTGTAAAAGATAAATGTACATCTTTAGAAAACAAACACAACTAATGATTTTTGTCAAAGAGTTTGTTTTTGTTCATTGAGTTATTTCAGAGGTCAGTTGTACTTTTGCTTCATGGTTCGATAGACAATGTGGGTAGCATGTGTGGACAAGTCTACCTACAGAAAAACCTCCTTGATGTTGAAGAACTAGAAAAGCAAAAGAACTTTTAGTCAGGCCTTAAAGAGTTTTGTCTGCTTACAGGAACGGCCACCGGAATTCGAAGACAAGTCAGCGGCCTATCGTAAATGTCATTCACAGTTCACTGACACTTCTGATTACGACGTCCAGGACGGAACACTTGGCAAGATGAAAGTGCATTTACTCCAACACACACTTCAAGAGACAGGACAGGAGTTTGTGCCCAGAAATCCCATTCCAGAACAGCTGTCTTGAATTCTGCTGTGACAATGCTGATTCAGTTATCAGTAGTTTATTCTCATTCTTCTTCTTCTTGCATTCAAGTGTGATATAACACAGTGAAGCAAAGTGTGTCTGATCTTCATCTCTGCATTCAGCCTTCATAGCCAAGAGCTTATTTACATCCTCATCAATTTCTACATTTTCTATATCCTTAAATATATATATATATATATATACTTTTTATCCAATTCAAGAAGTAATTTATTTTAGAATGGATGTTGCCTTTCAAAGGCTACGTGTTTAACAATGAAGTTGACTGACATGAAATGCCTTTGTAACATAATGATTCCAACGAGACTCTCAAACGAAAGAAAGAAAAAAGCAGACCTCAAAACTTGAGAGAATTTTTTTTTTTTTTAATGATTTTCTTGTTACCATTAAGGCAGAGATTTTAGAAAAATTAAAACATCAAGGTGCATTTTTACAATTTTGTAGTTGTTGTTTTTTTTTCTTGAACCACACAAAGTCTTATACAGGCAAAAAAATTAATAGTTTCATTGGAAAGACTGAACTGTTTGACGATTTCATGTGCACAGAACTGTTGTATGAATTCTTGTGCTGTTTCATTGTACACTCCTCAGGCACACAGAAGCAGAGTAATAAAGCACATTCAAACACAGAACCCAGTCTTGTTTCAACACTTTAGTAGTACGCTGTTGGTAAAAGTGCTCTAAAATACAAGGCTAAAAATGTATAAAAACACTGGCACAGTGCTAAAATAACTGACACTTTCATCCACCGTGCCTGTGGCAGAACACTCTACAGGAGTAAGGTCTGACCCTCAAGGCACTGCAGAAAACAATAATTATCAGGTCAAAGATGGCAGACAGAGTGAACACAGTTATCATCTGAAAAATATTATGATTTGCATGAAGGTTTCAATCAGTCAATGCTGTGAATATAGTTAAAAAAAAGAAATGTGACTTGCACAAAGGTTTCAGAAGGTTGTGAACATACTTATGAAACTCTGCTGACCTCCGAACAGCTTTTAAACAGATAAAGTTGTGAAATTTTTTGTTGTTGTTCGAAACTCGAGAGAGAGAGAGAGAGAGAGAGAGAGAGAGAGGGAATATGTGTGTGAGAAGAATGTTTCTTTGTGTGTGTGTGTGTGTGTATGTGTGCGTGTGCATGCATGCAATGCAGGTTTGTGTGCATGTGCATGAGAGAAAGACAGAGAGCAAGAGCAAAACACAGACAAAGAGACAGAGAGAGCGAGAAGGACAGAACCAGGGAAGGACAAAGACACAGAGAGAGCAAGACAGACAGTGTGTGTGTACTACAGAACTAGACATATGTATTTATCACTACTAGACGTGTATATGCATCATTTCAAAGCCTAACCATGTCCTTAAAAACATCAAGCTGAGATTGGCAACAATCAGTGAACAGTGTACCAAAACATGGAAACAAGGGGGAAAACTGGGTGGAGACAGAAATGAGACAATGGAGGAAAATCTCCAGGACTTCAGCATTTCCTGTCAACTGGTAATACTTTTAGTGAACAAATTTTCTCTTTGGTGTGTAATGGTTGCTGTCCCCACAATATTGGAAACCATGAGTATATTAAACATATTTTAGAACTGACCCATTCTTTATGCTCGCCTCTGAACAATACAAAACTGACAGTACTGACAGTATATATTTTGTTTTAGATTTCATTTTCGTTTCAGTAAGTTCCTCCCCAAACTCCAATACATTGCCAAACTCCACTACAGTGACGATGAGGTCATCATTTACAGCTGTAGTGATTTTCATTTATTATAAATTGTGTGACTGTGGGGACATTGTGTGACTGTGGGGACAACTAGCAATAGGCATTTCTTTTGTTTCTGTCAAATCTGTGTAAGAGTCAGGGTGCTGAAAAAAAACAATGCAAGTCTCTTATAGTGTTAACAGACAATTGCTGTCAGATCCTGAAAAAAAAACCTCAAATGTCTTATTTCTGTAACGGACAGAAATTTCTTTCCTAAAATTTGGAAACATTCTTGCTTACTTGAAACTTGTCTGAAATTTTCTGTTTTACCAGAACAAGAGTGTCTTGTTTACAGCTTGATAGGGTGTGTGTGTGTGTGTGTGTGTGTGTGTATGCACGCGCGGTGTGTGTGTGTGTGTGTGTGTGTGTGTGTGTGTGTGTGTGTGTGTGTGTGTGTGTGTGTGCCCATCTGGAAGTCTGTGAGTTGCTTACTATCAATACTATTATAATGGAACTTTCTTGTACATCTTGCATGATAAGAAATCCTTTCATACATTGCTCAAATTTGGTCTTCAATTTTGCTGAGACATAACAATTTCTTGACTTTAACCCACACAAAAATAGATGTTCATGTTTATCTATAAACATTTTTCTTTCTTTTTGTTGTGACTTTTTGGATCTGACTAGAAAATCTATAATACCATTCCACATCTAGCTGCTTAATTCCATTTTCTCTGCCATAACATTTCTGCAAACTGTGTGCATGGCAAGAACATTTCCAAAATGAAAAAAAGAAAAAGTGCGAAAAGTGAAAAAAAAAGTGCGAAAAACAAAAAATTCCCCAAAACACTCACAAAAAAAAAATTATATTAAAAAAAAAAAAATACTGATCAGATCTGAGAGAACTTTGAACAGAAGAATATCAGAAAGTATACTACTAGCATATCTGAGAACACTACAAACTTTATACACACCCGAGTTTAAAAAATATACAAACTTTGTATACATCTGAGTTGAAAAAAAAAAAAACACCCTTTTTTGCACCAATTTTGTACTTGCATCCATCTAAAAGCATTTCTAAACATATATTCCACTAACCTGACTCATTTAGATACTTTGAAGGCATTTTCTGGGTTTAAAAATACAAATTCTGCAGTAAACACAAGTTATCTATTTGAGAAAAACAATGTGGGGAGAAAAAGAAATGGACCAATGAACCAACAAATGCATTCAAAATAATAAAGAAAAGCACACAAAAAAAGAAAGAAAAAGTCTCAAAAGTTGCACTGATCTGCACCTAGAAAATGGCCATGACAATGATTTTTTTCTTTTTCTTTCTTTTTTTCATTAACCTAACACCACTATCTATGTAACAGTTTGTATTATCTCAGATATGCCATAGTGTTTTTCAATAACCGGTGTGTAAGAGCAAAAACAATACTCTAAAAACAATACTCTAAATAATAAATAGTACAAAAATAAACAAAAAAAATCAATTCATCTGCAAGTATGCAAATAAGTAAGTAAAAATAAACAAGGGACCCCCCAAAAATGGATAAGGAGATGAAAAAAGAAGGATCTACTGAGTAATGTCATCCATAGAAGATAATGGCTGTCCACAATATCATGACATATGAAACAAAAATACATCCAGGAAAAAAAAAATCCACCTAAACAAATCATAGGCTTATTTTGATGTGAAATGCTCACAAAATACACAACAAACAGCAACAAAAACAGACATAACAAAAATAATCGAAAATAGGCACTAGATCTCCTGGAAGACATGCTGAAGGTCATAAAGAAGACAGTTGCAGACAAATGCTGTCCGTCATACAGCTGCAACTGCCGGAATTATTTTTTTTTTTTTTTTTTTTTTTTTTTGTAACAGCACTTTCTTTTCCATTTAACGTTTTGATTACATTTTGCAGCGATAGGTCCAAAACACTGTAGTAGTTTGCCAACGTGCACTGGCAATAATACCAGACATTTAAATGTTTGGCACTAATATATCAAACTTCTGGGGATTTTTTTTTTTTAGCAATATCAAACTTTTTCTGCTTGGCAAAAATATCAGATATTTGAACGCTTGCCAACAGTACCACGCACTTGTATCTTTGGCAACAATAACAGACTTCTTGATCTTTGGCAGTATAAACCATTCACACAAATCTTTGGCAATAATACAAGATACTTGTCAAGAACAACACATGCTGTGCAGCTTGCTGCCTTATCATTAATGAACATCTTCTATTGGTGTACTATTTTATTTCAAACCACGTATCTTCTTTCCACACCTCTGTTGTGTGTGTGTGTGTGTGTGTGTGTGTGTGTGTGTGTGTGTGTGTACATGTGTGTGTGTGTGTGTGTGTGTGTGTGGAGTGCACAGTGTGTGTGTGTGTGTGTGTGTGTGTGTGTGTGTGTGTGTGTGTGGCATATGCATGATGGTATGTAAATTGTAAGCAAATAGCCTTAATGGTTCTAATAACAGAATTACCATGAATCATCATTTGCTCTCAAACACAAATTCTGACTAGATATATTTGACTGAAAGAACTTGTCATAATGAATTTGCATTGAAGACAAAAGTAAAAAAAAAAAAAAAAAGAAAGAAAGAAAAAAAAATCAAATCACAACGAACATGACAACAATAACTTCTTCACTGCAACAAAAAATACGACTGTTCTCAGCAGCTAATCTTTAAAATAGGATAAAAAGCACACTGCAACTGTTCTCGCCGCCACCTTTACATAATGCTTTCAATGCGACAAAGACAGCAGTTTGCACCACATGGAAATAATTCGCAATGGACATACTGCAAGTGGCAATCCTCTGAGTGAGTACCCCAGTCACAAGGACGTATCCTCATCCCTCTCCACGGGTGGGTTTGTCCGACTTGAGCAAAAGCTTTTGGCTATTGCATCCCAACACCAAAAAGATGATGCCAAAGTAAGACAAGATTCAGAAAATCATACATAAAAAACATTGAGCAATTCAGATCATTACCCTGACTATTACAAGCAAGTTAAAACTGTCATCGAGCTGTCCTTCCCTTTTTCTCAGATGATCGTTTCTTTTTCCAATGAAACGTGATACTAAATACAAGCCAGCTAAAACTACACTAATTACAAGCCAGCTAAAATGGTTTTGAAAAAAAAAAAAAATTGTAAAAATCAGATCTTTCTAATAAACTGATCTCACATCGGCAGCAGAAGTATCATGTGCATAGGTCACACTGTGTGAGTGTTGCCTATCAAAGCAAGGGAGTACAAAAATCACGAGGTGGTGAGCAGCCATTATCCTCCAGGACATTCTCCTGGTCATCAACCGGGCGCTGGGTCAGTCAGTGTCGGCAAAGCAAGCAGTAGAATGCAAGCAAACGAGTCCCAGACAGGGCTAGTTGACAGGGCAGGAGTCCAGTTGTAGGTCTCCTGTCATCTGACCATCGGACAAAAGCCTGTGGCTGATCATTCAGGCGGAGATTGCGTATGCATCCCACATAGCTTTCCTGGGTCTGAATGCCTTTGGCGCTGGCATCTGAGAGAAAAATAAAAATAAAAACAATTTTGTCTGTTTTGTGCTTCTTCACATTAACTCCACCATGCAGACAATCACACTGCTTTTATGTCGACAATGTGAGATTTTAAACAGCTTGAAATGGCGTCAGTACAACACAATGGTCATGATGAACAAAGAAAAGCCTTCAAATATTGTCACAGAGGGGTATTTTAGCATTCAATATCATTGATGATGAAAAAAGCAGTTTTAGCACATGGCAATACTATCCAAGCCACAGATTTGCAACAGATTTTTCTTCATTCAAAATTCTGCCTCTCAACGGCACTACCCAGATGCAGCCACTTCCTTTCTGAAAGGTGGAAACAAGGGGCAACACACACACACACACACACACACACACACACACAAACACACACACACACACACAGAGCCACCAAAATAAAAACAGACACCAGAAGCACAGGAGGCTGAGACAGTGGCAACAGGTGAAGACTGGAGCTTACCTGGCATTCCTCCAATGTACAAGGGGTCGTTGGTGTCAGCGGACGACACCTTGGCTGGGCCCACGCCTGGCTCAGGGGTCTCCACTCCATCCACCATCATGGTCACCACGTTCTTGTTCTTGTTGGCTGCAAGCACACATCACCACCACTCCCACAGACCGCAGACAGTCACTGACCCTATTAAAACATGTCATTACAAGTGGCCCTAAAAGGGAAAGAACCCAGGCAAAAAAAGAGCAGGTTGAAGCACAGCACAGAAGAAAAACCTCTCATTTCACTGGAAGGGACAGGTCTGGCGATCTACACAAGAAAACCTATCAAGCTGATGAGCCTTCATAAGCAAGAGTGCACAAATGGGAAGACTGGGGCCTTACAGTCAAAAATCATGCTCTTCACAGCTGTGTGTTTGACACTTGGCACAAATTTCCAGACCGACACAGCAGGCATCCATACCTGTCTCTCCTAGGTCCACTTGCTGGGACATGAGAACGGAAGTGGACACTAAAAGCCCTGCCTGGAAGCCCAAAACTAAACGAATCACTGCGGCTTCTTCATCATAATCATCTTCTTCCTCTTCAACAATCATCAAATAATTTTTAAAAATTCTTTCCAATTCTTTCGCCCTTAACCTGTTGACTGCCCCTTGCATGAACGGCGTTCGTGGTGGTTTCGGGAAAGCTGTGTGCCTTTGCACGAATGGCGTTCGAGGTAATTTCATCATCAAAATTCAGCAATGTAAAGAAGGAAGGCAAGGAGAAAAAATGGTTTAACAGTTGGAGGGACCCTGAAGGATGGTTTCTTCCCTTTCAAGGGTCACTGACTGACCGGCTCGCGTCCACTCATACGATAACTTCGGCAAAGTTCGGCTGAGTCATTCTTGGTTCAAGATGGCGAGTCGAGCAGGCAGTTCAATCAGGCGCGTGCCGTTTTCAAACGATCTAATGCTCTTGAAGTGCTTCAAGAAGTTATCCGAGACCGTGAAAGCAATGACAAAGACTTCAGAGAGAAGTGGAATGAAGTGATTCGGAGGAGGAATAAAGCGATCACAATCAACACCACCCTTTGCTATCGGGAGATTGGTATTGATGACGAAGCTGATCCCCGACTTCAAACCGAGCAATACCGGCGCAAGTAGGCCCGAATCGGAGAGAAACGAGCCAATTCCATCTACGTCAACTGCCTTCCTCCCTCCTTTTGTGAGAGGTTGGAAGGAGAGTTGAGGAAGGGGGAGGAGGATCAGGACAACAGCGAGGGTCCAGTGTGAGGGGGTGTGGCAGAGAAAGAGGGTGTGGCACTCGTCAGTCTAACCTTGTTTCAGAATGGACAGAGGCCAGTGCTGATTGCCCAAATCTCAACCTTTCTTTCACGGGTGATCCAGGTATCAAGGTGAACATTGACAATTTCAATGGAGTTGTTTTTGTGGTGTGTGTGTGTGTGTGTGTGTGGTGGTGTGTGTGCATGTGTGTGTGTGTATGTGTGGTGTGTGTGTGTGTGTGTGTGAGAGAGAGAGAGAGAGAGAGAGAGAGAGCAGTGCTTGTGCATGGTATGGGTATACAATGTGTGTGTGTGTGTGTGTGGCGTTTGTGTAGTGTGTGTGCATGGTGTGTGTGTGTGTGTGTGTGTGTGTGTGTGTGGTGCTTTGCATGTGGTGCTGTGTGTGTGTGTGTGTGTGTGTGTGTGTGTGTGTGTGCGCATGCATGTGTGTGTGTGTGTGTGTGTGTGTGTACATATGCATGTGTGTGTATGTGTGTTGCTTTTGAATACGGTGCTTGTGCACAGTGTGTGTGTGTGTGTGTGTGTGTGTGTGTGTGTGTGTGTGTGTGTGTGTGTGTTACCCGAATGTATGTCAGTCAACTATAACTGGCATTTACTGGCAGTAGTGTGGATCCTGATCCTTCTGTCCGTAGGTTCTGTGGTGTGGTGTATTCTGTGCGACACCAGTGTATTTTTCAGTTGTTAATGTGCTTCATCATCATCTGTGTGTGGCATTTTGTAGCTCAGTCCTATCTTTAGCACATCTTTTTTTGTGTGTGTGTGTGTGTGTGTGTTGTGTGGTCGGTTTTTGCAATGTTTTATTTATTACCTTCTGTGGTGATGATTTATTATCACTTGCACTTAGTTCATGAGTGAACCAAACCACATGTGTGTGAAAGAAAACTGACAATAATTGGAAGTTACACTTAGTGTTGTTATTGTTAGTTCATTTCTGCTAAAAACAAGACCAATTCCCAAGAGGCTTGCAAGATGTGCAGACTGATGCTGTGGATAATGTGCAATTTCCATCTTCTTTCCAGCGTTACCTGGGCTGGAGTGCCCCCTATAATATGGGTTGCTAACATTTTATGCATTGTCAAGCTTTATTGTGAATACAGATGTTCGTCCTGAAGTTCAAAGGATACTAACACCAGTTTTTGTGATATTTCATTGTGATTTCAGTGCTATAGTTTTGTTTATGTTCTGAAAGTGTCTTGTTTTTTCAAACAACACATTCATCATTATGTATATTTTGGTCTACTCATTACAAACAAAATCAAACTATTGTGATATCAGGCTGTAGCCAAGGATATAACAAGAACATTTCCCAAGTATCTAAGATATATGTCAAGAATTGAAAGAGCAGTGGGCATATCAGTGAACCTACCTAAGAAAACAAAATTGTGTCCCTTGATACCTGGATTGTACTGTACTCCAGAAATTAATAAATTCATCATATAAAATAACAATTGTGGGTTGTAAATTCACTACCAAATATTTACATGGGTGTTCAGTAAACACTAAAACACTTTCTGCTGGGTTTGTATGTTTTTTGTTTTGCTGCTGTGGGGTTTTGTACGCTTGCAAATTTTTTTTTTTTTTAAGTTGAATTATAAGATTATTTATTATACTCAGAATAAACAAAATCAAATATTATTTGCAGATATTATAAACCCTGGGTATAAGAAAAAAAAAGCCAAAAATCTAAGAGATATCTCTACAAATAAATGAGCACTGATGAAATTAGTGAACCTACCACAAAAAGTCAAATTTTGCTCAAGCACACAGAAGTACAAAACTGATACAAAATAGCGGCAGTCAAGGGGTTAATGCGCGGCTTTCATGGTGTAATTTCTCCTCCTCTTCGATTTGTGTGTCAAGTTAGTGACCATGTTTTTTGTGTTCATGAAGGCTGTGGCCAGATGGAAATACACCCAAGAGGGACTTTCATCAAATGTGCGTTTTTGACTCGACTCCATGACTCACCCATAAATTGGGAACCCAGGAAATGAAAGGGGATATTAAATCAGAACTTTGTGGAGACAAGGCTGAAGATCTGATGCAGCCAATTAAAACAAACTACAGAAGAAAAAATCAGAACAGGCACTACTGACAACAGCATGAGGGATGCAGCAGCAGCGTGGATTCATTTGAATGGATCCCCCGAAGACGGAGTATGGCTGCCTTAATGGTGGGATAAAAAAAACGGTCATACATACAAAACTCCACGCCTGTCTGTACAGGCAGCAGCTGCAGAAATATCAACCTGCGTATGCAGAAAGAAAAAGAAAAGAAAAAAATTTGAATGGATTCTGTTGTAAAGGTAGCCTTCCTGATGATGACCTGATAGGACACCTCCCTGGCACTGCTAGGCAGGGGCATAGACCAAATCAGTCTGGATCTGAATGTGTGTAGGAGAAGGGTGATGATCAACAGTGCGCGAGAAAAGAGAGGAAAGTGTGACGGCTGTGCCACTGGCAAAGCGCCAGGTGAAAAAGAAAAAATGTGTAAAAAAGTTCCTTTACCTTTGATTGTGTGCCATTTTCCATCACACAAAGAATTTTTGGCAGGTGAAGTGAAGGTGGTGGAGATGGCTCCAGCTCCATTGTCCGTGACAAAAATGACCTAAACACACACCCAAAACAACTGGTATGATCACAATTCAAGACAAAAATG
Source organism: Conus betulinus (assembly GCA_016801955.1). Taxonomy (NCBI): domain Eukaryota; kingdom Metazoa; phylum Mollusca; class Gastropoda; order Neogastropoda; family Conidae; genus Conus; species Conus betulinus. The sequence continues at coordinate 402,492 of JADBJO010000412.1, forward strand.
ACCTAAACACACATCAACAACAACCACTATGATCTTACAGTTCATGACAAAAATGACCTAAACGCACATCAACAACAACAAAAAAAAACAACCAGTATGATCTTCATCACAGTTCATGACAAAAATGTCCTAAACACACATCAACAACAACCACTATGATCTTCACAGTTCATGACAAAAATTACCTAAACATACATCTACAACAACAACCACTATGATCTTCACACAGTTCATGACAAAAATGGCCTAAACATACATCAACAACACACAACCACTATGATCTTCACAGTTCATGACAAAACTGACCTACACACACATTAACAACAACCAATACGATCTTCACAATTCAAAACAAAAATGACCTAAACACACACCAACAACAACAACCAGTGTAATATTCACAATTCATGACAAAAATGGCCTAAACACACATCAAAATGACAACCAGTACAAGCTTCACAATTCATGACCCCCCAAAAATGACCTAAACACACATCAACAACCTGTACAACATAATTCTTGACAAAAATAAACAAAACACACATCAGCAACCAGTACAATCTTAACAACTGAAGACAAAAAATTATCTTAACACACATAAACAACCTGCACAATGTTCACCATTCAGCTACAAAATAACAGGAATTTTACAATTAGAAGTAGTTCTAGGGTTTATTTACCTGTCCAAACAAGTGCCTTATCCACACTCGGCACAGCGTCTGGGTCCCCTCAAAAATAAAACTGGAAGAGCATGGAGCTAACTTCACCTAAATCCCTCAATCAGAAGGATCACTCTTAGTGAGTTCACAACACTGCGTCATGACAGAACTGATAGGATTAATAAATGATGGGTGCACTCAATACTCAGTCTGATGTATCACTTGTTAACTGCATGCCTGTTTTTAAGCTAAGTGGCGCTTGCATCATTTTTCAACTTATGCATGTTTTAAGCTGTGAATGCACAGATGTAGACACAAAGTTTGAATTTATAAGTCAGCCTGTGTGATCGGTATTATCCAGCATTTGGTACCATGATCAAAACTATGTGCAAATGAGGTGTTTCATGAGCTTCTAAGTTTTCGTTTAAGGAGTCCAGGGTACTGAGCATGCAACACCTTACTGCCAGTATCGCGGGTTTTTTCTATCACCTGAGCTAATGAAACAACTGGTCCGTGACCTGTCACTCTGTGCTCACCTGTCCCTCCACAATCTGCAGCACCAGGTAATCCATCTTGCCGTGCACGGCCAGCAGCACGCCGCTCTGGGAGCGAGGCCTGACCTCCACGCTGACCTCCAGGTCCTGGCCCACCTTGAACCGGTCCACTGAAACAATGGGACACACTGCCTTGTCATTCGGTTTTTCTCTGCAGGTGTCCCCAATCTCTCCAAAACATCATGGGACTCTTCACCAGGTGAATTTGGTTTTCTTTGCAGGAATCCCGTGTCTCTCACTAAACCGTGGGATACTTCACTTAGTTACTCTGGCCATGTCTTCAAATATCCCTGTCTCTCCACTAAAATAAGGGACAATTCCCCTAGTTAGGCTGGCAGTATCTTCAGATATACCTGTCTCTCCACAAAATATGGGACATTCCATCTAAATAGCCTGGCTCTCTCTGCAGATAATTATATCTCTCTCCACTGACACACGGGACACTTCACCCAGTTAGCTTGGCTGTCTCTGCAGAAATCCTTGTCTCCACCAAGATGTGGGAAACTTCAAGAAATCCTTGTCTCCACCCAGATGTGGGAAACTCCAAGAAATCCTTGTCGCCACCAAGATGTGGGAACCTTCACCTACATAGCTTGGCTATCTGTGCAGAAACCCTTGTCTCTTCACCAAGATGTGGGAAACTTGGCCTAGTTAGCTTGGCTATCTGTGCAGAAATGCTTGTCTCTCAACTAAGATTAGGAAAACTTCACCTTGTTAGCTTGGCTTTCTCCACAGAAATCTGGTCTCTTGACTAAAACATGGGACACTTCACCTGTCAGCTTGGCATACCCTGTAGACGTGTCTCTCCACCAAAACATGGGACATGTCACCCTGTTAGCTTTGCATTCTCTCCCTCTCCTTTCAAACAAGTAACTCATCCCAACTAAGGCATATTATCTACACACACACACACACACACACACACACACACACACACACACACACACATGCATGAACACATTCAGGGGGTATACTTTACAAAAAAAGGCACCAGACAAGCTACAAAGGGCCTTTTTTTTTCTACCACAGAAGCAAAGTGAAACATTTTGCCTGCTGAAATTGTCTCAGAGCTGTCCTTGGAATCTTTCTGGTCAAGGATGCCATCAAATGCTTGAATTCATCTTCTTCCCCTCCCTCCTCCCCAGATGTAGCTCTTGCTGGTGCAGCGGTGTGTGGGTCTGGGTCTGTCACTGGTGTCGGTGGGTCTGATTACCCAGTCTCACTGACCCACTCCTGCAAAGCTTTATGCCTGTGGGCAGTTCCACACATGGCGGCACAACAGTCGAGACCCTGTACCTATTTATATCCTTTTTTTTCTTTTTTTCTTTTTTTTCTCACCCCCAGTGCTCCAAAAGTCTCAAAGTGCAGCAAAACCTTCACCCTCTTCAAGCAGGTTGCTTAAAGAAAAGGAAAGGACGGCACAGAATTCAGACTTCTAAGACCCAACTGGATAAATCTGCAAACTTTATATGACAGAAGACTGCTTGTGTATAATCTTAAATTTATTTCAGAACAACAGCAATCCACTTTGACCAGTAAAAGTAGAATTTACTAATCATGCTTCTACTTGTAGCAGGGCCCAGTTCCCTAAATATACCTACCTAATTAAGAGGTGTTTGTCGTTAGTCTTTGAATCCATATTGAAAACTGACTTCACTAAACAGCAACTACAAAGTCCTCTTTCTTTCTATTGTTTTCCTTTTAAGGGGATGTTATCAAATGCTAAACTTTTACAAAACCCAATCAATTCTGACAGACTTTTAAGGCCTTGTAAAAAAAAAAAAAAAAAAAAAAAACATGCCTCAGTTTCTTGCTAACTTTTCCAGTGTTTAAGAATTGTACAAACCATGAAATGTACACAAAAGTGTGTATACAAACTGTAACTTAAAAAACAAACATGCACAAAAGTACAATAAAAACAAATCAACATACTTTATTTAAAACATGGCCGCTTCTTGAAGAAAAAAACAGACAAACAAGCGAAACCAACCTTTCCACTAAACCAGAAAGAGCAAAACTAAAACTTCCACCCTGCATTTCACAAGAAAGCATCAGGACAAAAACACGCATGTCCGCTTTGTTACCACCAACTTCATACTACATGCCGCTGCCCCTCCCTTCAGTTCAGACGAGAAAAAAAAAAAAAAATGGAAGAGAGCAGACAGGTAGAATGGGGAAAGAGGTAAAAGGGGGGTTGGAGGGAGGAGGCAGAGAGAGTGCAGCAGCCTTCACAAGGACCTACCCAGCTGCAGGTATCCCCCTGAGCCGGGGAAGAAGGAGCCCAGCTCAAAGGCGCTGGAGCATGTCTGGATGCCCACCGACTTGCTGGGCTGCTTCAGCTCCACCATCCTCAGCGTCAGGTCCCTCATGCATCCTGGGAAACTCACCCAGCCGTCCTGTGCACGTGCACACAAACACAACATCACCGTCAAAGTCACATGCACACCACCGCCATCAGAGTCACATGCACAACACCACTGTTATTAAAGTCATGTGCACACCACCACCATCAAAGTCACATACGCAACATCATCATCAAAGTTAAAGGCACTACACCACCGCCAAAGTCACATCATCAACGTCACATTTGTTTATCTGGCTAAGGAATGTAAGTCTGTCCATTAGGCGTCTTAATACAGCATTTAGCCACAAAAATTGACCAAACAGAGCTAACAAAATGTTTTGCAGCTAGAAAGAATGTGCCAAAGTACACTATGTGGTGCCAAATGCTGTTTTATAATGAAGAACACAAGCTCATATTTTCTAGTAAAGAATCCTGTACTGAGCAAGGAACACCTTAAAATTTACTTTTTAATGAAGAGCATAACGTTTCCTTTATAATCATGTACATAATTCCTCTTTACTTTACAATGAAGAACACAATGCTTCTTTTGCATGTAGAGAAGAACACAACACTACTTTTATAACCATAAGTACGATGGAACAAAGACCAAACACTTCTTATTACAAAGACCACATCATTTCCCTTGAAGAACGTATGACCTTTCATAATGAAGAACACAAAACTTTCCCCTTATAACAACATGAAACTTTAATCTCTAAAGAGGACATGAAACTTGCTTCGTTTACTAAAGAACACAAAGCATCCTTTTTTGTAATGAAAACCCAACATGCACTCTTATATTAAAGAAACAAATACTTTTTTTTTTTGGTAAATAACAAAACTCTTCTCTTTCTGATGAAGAATTTCCTTTACGATAAAGAATATTTAGCTTCCCTTAATAATACACCACACAAAACTTTCCTTACTAATGAATAACTCAGAGCATACCTTTCTAAAGGAAAACACAAAATCTCCTTTTAGAGCTATATATAAAAAAAAAAAAAATTCTTTCGTTTACAAAGAACACGAAAGTTCCCCTTATACTATGATGCTATTTTTTTCCTTTTAAAATGAAAATCATAAGATGTCCATTTATGATAAAGAATACAAACTTTTTAAAATAAAAAATGAAATTCCCTTCATAACAAAGAGTAGTTTCCTTTTAAAATAAATGAAACTTTGTAGAGAGATGAGCGACAAAAAAAATTGGAAGAGGGGATTGGAAAGTGTGGGAGAGGCAAGAAAAGTGGAAGGGAGGAATGCCTACAAATTTCAATGAGAATGACAAGGAAAGCAGAACAAGATGACTTCAGTAATGAAAAGAAAAGGAAAAACATCAAATACATTATTTTTCATTAATTCACGCATGTGTTTCCTTCCTTTATTTTTGTCTTTCTTTTAAACTTTTCATTTTCCTAAATTAAAAAAAATTCTTTTAATCTGTTACTGATAACCCAACAGAAGCAGAAACAGACAACTCACTCCAACATTGCCCAGAGCTAATTTCTTTGCTGCCTCCGACAATCCTCCAAAGAAGTAGGGAGGAATACATTGATTGAACGTGTCCCTCCCCGAGACTTGGCACGACCTTTCAACTGTCCATCCACCATCAGTTGCCCAGAGCGCTGCACTCGACCAAATTCAACCTGAAACATACATCACACATGCTGGCACTTTAGGGGGTTTTTTTGTTTTTTTTTTCAAAGGAATAAAAGAGTCAGCAAGGATATGAGAAACAGGTGTTTTTTCTGCGCATAAAGATTAGAATGCAAGCTTTTTCTTCGTGGACTGTCAAAACGCTGATTGGTGTAGCATTGCAAAAAACAACTAAACTATTCAACCAGCACAATGCTCTAAATCAATGCTCTACAAATGAGCGATTACTATCGTCCACACAGGGCTCAGAAACTGAAACAATTAATGCTCTGGATAACAACTTAACACCAAAAAGTGACTCAGGAACAGCGCAGGTTGGACTCTGGTGAGTGGCCTGATGGTGACCTGAATCTGGCTGTTCCGAGTAGACTACAGGCTGAACAGTTATGACAGGATGAACAGGCGTCTTGCTGCAACAGGATGAGCAGATGTCTTGCTGTGACACAATGAACGGGTGTCTTCTCTGTTATCTTATTTCTCGTTTGTTAGGGCATCCTAAATTTCAAGGGTACATCGCCTAGTAGAAAAATAAGACCTTAGTCTGGATAGGTACATATGTGTCACCAAAACACAACAGGAAAACAAAAAGCAAAAATGACTCTGACCTATCAAAACAGGGATTGTGCTACTAAAAGTAGTTTTAGGATAGACTTCCATGTCTCAACAAATGCTTATCCCTACTGGGCATGGACTGTTGCCATATCATCAACATTTAAAGAGCAAAAAGCACAAAAAAAAAAAAAAAAAAAAAAAGGGGGGGAGGGGGAGTGGAGAGGTAACTCGCCTCATATACGGATAAGTGCCAGAGTGATCTCCCTTCGTGAGTTCATAGCGAATGTGTGTATATTATAAAACTACTTTTAGTCCCAACACTCTGAAAGAATGTGTTTCAGTGTGAGTGGTACATGACATGGAATGCACCATGAAGCTTTTTCATCTTCTAAAAGATAAGAATGGGTGTAAAAGGAGTGGACTGTGCGCAAGCGGCACAAGACTGTTTCTTCTTTATGGCTGCCCCTGAAACATGGTAAAAACTCACTTCAGGTTTGGACGGATTTGGAACAGTTACTTATCTGTCTGTGAGTTTCATTCCTCCTGAGAGGAGGGATAAAGGCAGCTGGGGATAGGGCATTTATTTGGACTGGTAAGTATGAGAAAAATTCAGGCCAGAAAGCTGCCCACAGCAGGACCAACCAAGAAGAGGGCCTCACCTTATGCCACTGGCCATCGTTGTACTTGTCCCCACTCATAATCTTGGCAGAACCACTGCCACAGTTGAAGCCAAACTGCAACTCCCCATTGACCATGTAGAGGCCAAGGAAGTCAATATGTCGCTTGTCCGTCACATAGAACAGCAGGCCATTCTGACCGGTGGTCTTGAAGCTCAGAGAAAACTGAGATCTGTGGACAGAGAGAAAACAACTCGTCAACACCCAGACTGTGGTATCAGGTAAAGCTTCAACAATAGACTGAAGAAATCCAAAGAGAACAGAGGTGGGTAAATCATGATAATGGAAAAAGAACGTGTGAATAGGTCATCCTTTTTTATAACATTAATAACACATTCCAGCAACACAAGCTGTAAATAAGGAAAACTCTTTATGCTCATTCACATCAGTTGTTTCACGCAGCACACAAATACGTCGGTTCATGCAAGTATATATATATACACTGATACACACACACACACACGCACCTCAATCTCATCCTCGATGGCAGTCTGCTGAACTCCACACGGGAATGAAGACGGGAACCGAAGCGGATGCCTGCCTCGACCTCTGCTTCGGCAGGGATGTTGGGCTCTGCAGAGGCAGGACACACTGGTCAGGTGCCATTGTTGTCGGCGTCGCCATGCCATCTGTACACAGCAATACTGAATTACTTCTCCTGATGCAATGGTAAGGCATCACTGTCATCTCTTCCACCACACCACCTGTGTACACAATACTGCTTTACTTCTGATACAATGGTCAGGTGCCATTGTTGTCTGTTTCTACCATCAGTCTGCACACAACCATACTGAGGCACTTCTCTGAGTTACTTCTTACACAGCAAAGCTCAGCCCAATGTAACAACACAGATTTTACACTGCAAAGATATACAGAATATAGCTCTGCACAGCTCAACACAAAGCAACACAACGCAGATCAACAACATTTAAGACAACACACCAAAGTACTGCTTAATTAACACATAGTAACTCAACAAAACCAAGCACAATCTAACACAACACAGACCAACAAAACGTAACATGACACAGCACAGCTCAATGTAACGCAATCCGACCCAGCTAAGCACAACGTAACACAACACAGACAGCACAACACATTTCAACGCTGTGCGACTGAACACAGCAGAGTACAATGGTCCAGAAGACAACACACTGTAACAAGGCAAAACACAATCCACAACAGTACAGCCCAAAGCAGCAGAAGCCTTGTGACGGACATGAGGAGAGACACTGACCTCCCTCCTCCACCGTGGGCTTGGTGACCTCCTCCACCTCCCGTCGTCTGTGTGCAGCGGACATTCCACCAGCTGCACCCCCATGCGCTTTGACTCCGGAATGCTCACCAGATTCACAAACCTACCACACACATTAACAATAAGGAACGTGACCCCTAGACACTTGGTTGTGAGAGATAGTAGAGAGTGAGCAGAAAACAGACTTCTAATGATCAACACCTTCAACACCAGACAACACCTTCACTTGGCATGGAACAACGCCATTTTATCAGGATACTCCCCTCCTCTATCCTCCGACCCCCCATCACCCCCTAAAAAGGGAGAGCAGGCAGCTATCTTCACAGTCTTCTGCTGAACACCACTTGCGGAATGAATTAAAAATATGACAAGCTGTAGCAGACAGTGATTTCAAAGAGGGCTAGGGTGAAGCCAAGGCAGTTGGTGAAGCAGATAATGTTGTAGCAAAGTAGCAATCTAACATAATTTCTGGGGATTCTTGGCCAAAATTACCCTAGACTGTTGCAAATTAGAATCATGCCCATCTGGGGGAAACGTGGAATTAAACTGTCATTTGTGTAAAATCCATAGCCAGATGAAAAACACACAGTCAAAAGAAGGTGTGTTCTACCACTGAGGAAAAGGAGAATAATGATCTAGTTCAGAAAGAGCTAAATGGTGTGAAACTCACTAAGGGAGATCACTCTGGCACATGCACATAATTAAAGCAGTTATCTCTCCACTCTCCCATTTTTGGGGGTGGAGGGAGCGGACAGGGGGGGGGGGGGGATTCCTTACAGTTGGCAATGTTACCCCAAGTACGGAAAAGACATTGGTTTGGATAGGTACTTATGAGAAAAACAAAAAGTTTACACAGGATTTCATGTCAGTATCATCTGCAAGCATAGCTAAAATGTGATCAGCGCTCCACCAATTTGACTGCCACACTTTCCCCTTTCCACTGATACAATCTTATCATTCCCCCCCCCCCCCCCCCCCCAACAACATTTTCTTTTTCTGTTTTGCTGCAAAGAAACAAAAGTCCTAAAAGATTCACTTCTAAAATACTGTCTCGTGTCCAACACATTCCATGAAATTTTTCTGGACGTCAACATACACACAACAAAACAAACTCACTTCTGACGGATCGTGATGTCCCCAATGCACCCCACAAAGTGATTCTTGGAGGTGGTAGCTCCATCAGCAATTCTGTATTCTGGTGGCACACCACCAAAGTACAGAGGGGTGGTGGTGTCCAAGGAGGCGGTGCCTGTTTCTGCCATTGTCTGCAGCATCTCGTAGTCATCGATGTTCATTTCAAACCTGTGTAAAAAAAATAAATAAATTAAAAAAAAAACAAAAAAACAGGGGATCCAATCATGTTGACATATACTACTTTATCCTAGTCACACTGCAAGATAGATCATGAACGCTTTTCATGTAATCATTAAAATAAATTATGTCCATAAAATGGCACAGAGATCAATAATCATACAACTTTATGAAACGATGTGTAAAAAACTCAAGTGAAAGTACTACTACACACTCTCTGCACACATTCTTTTGTCTGTTTTATATCACGGTTTCATGATTAACAAAAAAAACATTTCATTGTATCAAATACATCAATGCGTGCTTTCAATGTCTCTCCATCAAATATTACTCTTCAGTCAGATGTTCAATCCACTGCCATAGTCATCCAAACCCAGTTTATTGTTTTTGTGCTGCCCATATCAAAAACACCACACCCACCCCCTATCCACCCCCAACCCCCCCTTCCCTACCTACTGTCCACCTTCACCCCACTCTATCCCAGCTACGTCCCCACACTCTCTCCTCATGGACACACGAGCGCACAGATATACCTGCACAAAACACATAAACATACAAACACTTGCACGCACGCACAAGCAGCAACACTTGAGGCATAGGGCAAGAGAAAAGGGAGATCACTAACACAAGGCCGTCTTTCATGATGGAGATGAAATGCCAGTTGCTGTCGTTGTAGGTGTTGACTCGACTGATCAACTCCAGCGACCCCCGTCCTGGTTACTCTTCAGCACAATCTTCCCGTCCATGATCCCTACACTGAATGTGCTCTCCTGAAACACACACACACACACACACACATAAATATGAGAAGATGTAACAGCTACGTACAAATGCTGACATATCTTCAAACTAAGCAACATTTATTGTCCTAACTTTTCTGCTCTCCATATACACATTTAATAAACATGTTAATTATAAACTTATTCTCATGTCCATTCTGTGTCTTTTCTATTTTGTTCTCTATCAAACACAGTCTGTGACTGTGTGTGTACATGTGTGTGTGTGTGTGTGAGAGAGAGAGAGAGAGAGAGAGAGAGAGAGAGCAAAAGGGAGAGAGTGTGTGTGTGTGTGAGAGAGAGAGAGAATATATGCGTGTGCACAAGTGTGTATGTGTCTGGTTTATATGTGAGTGCATGAGTGTGTTTGTATATGCGCATCCTCATGTAGGCCTATACTTGTGGAAATAAATACTGTCCCAACCTCTCCTCATCACTAACCTGTGCATCATCGGCAACATACACCATAATGGCCCTGGACTGGTTTGTCCTCATTTTGAAGGTCATGTCAAAGGTCGTACCGATGCCTTGTGGGAGATCCACACCAATGAAGCTGTCAGAGCGTGCTCTTCTGTATGTTGCGATTCGAGCAATCTGCAATTCAATATTGTCATTTGAGCTAAAATACATAATTCAGTTTGCATATTTACATTTGTTTGTACAGTTGATAACTTTTACCTAACAACCTTGACCAGGTGAGACCAAAAAAATTAGACTAGGACATTCTCCAGACATCTATTTCTGTGCTAAAAACGCATAACAAACCATTCATGATTATTCATCTGTTCAGTGGACCTTTCACTCGACTACCACAACCTGAGGAGAAAAATCAGAATTAGGTCAAGACTATGCTCCAAAAATCCCTTCCTCAAGTATATCACAGACTGTAGAGATTCGACTTAAATCCTCCACAAAAATTCCCAATGAAAAAGTGAAAATCAAAGACAAAGATGAATATCCTATTTGCCATCTGCATACACATTGTAATTTCTTTCTCAGTTTATATCAGAAGCTGGGAAATGTAAAGTTCTAAATAAATTTGTAAGGTAAATCTCTGGCATTTCTTCAGCAAACAATCACCATCAAATCTATTTTCTGGGTCAGTATTCTAACACCATCAAAAGCTGAATACTCGGCGCTAACTGCTCATCATTTTCCGGAATGGTTTATTCTTTACAATCCTTCTTTCAATAGAGGATGACCAATATACTCATGCCAACACCTACGGCCCAAAACGCATGCACAAATGCATCAGCCTTCACATGCTACTCACAAATGAGTTACCCAAGGTAGGAGTGTACAGGAGCTTCTGACAGAATTTCATTCAAACTCAACGGAAAAGACCACTCCACACAAACGTTGCCTACCTTTGCTGGACATCCACGCACGACTCCCTTGGCCTTCTGATTGTCATTCAGGTCCCATGCGATTGTGCCAAACTGCATGCTGCGTATACAGCCATCAAAGCCATAGTTGCCCACATTCCTGCACAGATTGATCAGTTAATAATATAACGTAGTGCCTTTTTCCTGCTGCGTGTTGTATCAATCAGACAATACCTTTGGTTTCCTTTAAAAAACTGGACTATTACCATCATTCCCATTTATTTTTCATTCACAAGGTCATCAATGAAGTTAGCATCTTTATAGCTGGTTTGCTGGACATACTGAAATGATGACATGTCATGATTTTTCTCCTACTTACCTGTTGAAACAAATGCCTCATTCACACTTGGCGTGGTAAAATGTCATATAATTAGGAATCCTCTCTTTTCCCCCCTCTCCTCCCCTTAAAAAAAGGGAGTGCAGAGAGCTAACTTCACCTCAATTCCTAGACAGCCCAGCCAGAATGATTGCCTTTCAAAGGCCTTATGAACCTCTTGTGCTGAATTCTTGGCTGAGGAACTGTACAGAGACATGTTCATATGAGTTTAAGAAGGAAAGAAGGTCTCAAGTGAGTATGCTCCCACCATTCTTTTCCAAGACTCAGCAATTTATTTGGACTGGCAAATATATTAACAGTTGAACAATATACTTATCTGTCCAAACACTGTTGGGACTGGTAAATACACTAAAAGGGTTTCACAATATACTTAACTGTTTAAGATACTTAGATGCTCTTCCACTCCCTGCACAGTCTGAAAGTATGAAAATCAAGCCAGTTCTAATGCCCAACTAAGCACTGAGGTGAGGTTAGCTCCCTGCTCTCCCAATTTTTACTTTTGGGGGGGGGGGGGGGGGGATCCTGATAATATGGCATTGCTCCATGCCAAGTGGGATTAAGGCATTTGTCTGGACTGATATGTGCATTGTAAAACCACTTTTAGTCATGAAATTCCTTTTAAAAAAAACAGTGATATGTAAGTTTTTCTCATATCGTAAAACTACTTTAGTCATGAAATTCCTTTTGAAAAAAAAACCCAGTGACATCTAAGGGGTTTTTTTCAATCCATGTAGAAACAGACAAGAGAGTTTTGCCAACATATTCAGTAAATATTAGTGTTGTATGTATGAATGCACTGCAAGAGATCATCAGTGAGCAAAGCTTACCCTACAGGCACCAGGATCTGATTATAGCCTCCAATGAAAATCTCCGATGTAGTGGACAGCTCCGACAGTGACCCTGGAGAGCTGCTCTCGCCCACTGCAACCAACAACATGGATCTATTTTCTCCAACAACAAACATGGATCCACTCTACACTGCTCCAATATACATGGATCTCTCTATGCAGTCCTAATCAATTAGCCACCCCCTCTTTGTTACGACAAATAACGTGGATCTATTTTTACTGCAACAAACACAAGTGTGTACTCCATATAGCTACAGACATCATGGCACCTCTCTCTGCAGCAACAATAAGCATGGATCTCCTCTGTCCTGTAACAACCAACATGGATCCTCCTTTTGTTGCTACAAACAACATGGATCCCCTCTGTCCTGTAACAACCTTTCTTGCTACCAACATGGATCCCCTCTATACTGTAACAACCAACGTGGATCTTCCTTTTACTGCTACAAACAACATGGATCCCCTCTGGATGGCAAAAACAAACATGGATCCCCTCTATACTGTAACAACCAATGTGGATCTTCCTTTTACTGCTACGAACATGGATCTCTTCTACATTTCAGCAACTGACTTGTACGTTCCCTTCAATGCAACAAATAATTTGGATTCCCTCTATTCTGCCACAATCAACATGGATCTTTCTTTGACTGCTACAGAACAGATCTCCTCTATAGTGCAACAATTAATGAAGACCTTTCCTTATTGTTACAAACAACACAGATCCCCTCTACACTGCAACAGCCAATATCAGTTTTCCCTTTACTGCGACAAACATGGATCCAGTCTATACTACATCAAACAATATAGTTAATCCCTATATTAGAATAAATATAGATCCAATCTATGTAAACAACAGAAACAAACTGTACACAGAAAGAGAACTGACTGGTTCTATCAGAAATAAAAAGATCACAAACCCATTCTGTACAACAATAAACTTCTTCTTCTTCTTCTGCGGTCGATTTTTTGATGGCTGCGTCAGATCAACAACAAACAATATGGATCCATTTAACTCTAAAACAAGCTGTATGCCATTCTAAATAGTAACATTCATGCCTGTACTAAAGCTTTCGAGCTATATTAGGCTGGGTTTTTTTCTTCTAACTGGCTTCCTTTCTTTGCTTTACACATGTGTACAGTGTGCCACTGAGTTTGTCGGGACAATGATGGACTGTGACAGAACCAACCAATCTGATTGTCCACGCGAAGCAGGCCTCTTTGCCTGGAGCGACTGACGGAAACGGAGTGCCACTCCCCGTCGTTCAGCCTGTCATCCCCTTCCAGGCTCACAGCACCCCCTCCAAGATCATACTGGACACACACCCGCCCATCCCTCAGCTCGATGGAAAGGAAGTCCCGTTTCTCATCGCTCATGTACACCAGGAGGCCTGACTCGGAGTAGGTCTGGAACTGCAGCACGATGTCTGTCTTGTTTGGACGAAGGCCCAGCTTGTTGCGACTCAGCACTGCGTAGCCCATGCCATTGAAGCGCATGCCGCTGGTGACGATTTCCTTCATCACATCCCTGAGGGCAACCATTGTAGAAGGCATTTTACATTTTTATCAACCTTGCAAGAATGTGGGGAACACAATATTTCAGCAAGTAAGCCTCTCTCATTTACTCTCGTTTACATGATGTGGGTATTAGTGTGCATGTGGGTGGAGAAAAAAAGAGGAAAGAATGAATGAAAGATCAATATATGTCTATGGGTAGTTCTGTAATTCACCGCTGCTGACTGATTTTAGCTAAATCATTTTCATCTGTTTTTTTTTATTTTCAGGGGACCACATTATACAATGTAAGACACATGGGCGAACAGAAATACTTAAATAACAAAAAGAGTGAAATGCGATATGTAACAAATTTTCAACATTCTGTCCACAGACATGGAAGGGGGGAACTCTACAGAGTGTCTGGAGTGGAAGTGAAATGCAGATAAATTTTTATCTCTTTCATTTCAAAATGATTCACGGTGTCCAGATGCTGACCTGATGAGTCAGGTGGTGGAAGGTTAAAGGGCAATAACTCACCGGGCTAACTCTCCTGCCAGGTTGTTTTCCGCGTCCTCAAAGTTCCACAGGCCCACATGCGTGTCATCAAACTTGACGTCCTCCATCGACCCAATGAAGCGACGACGAGTCACAGAATCGGTGATCTGTTGAGAACAGATTGAACACAGGCCTTAAAATCTGCATAAACATGATGAAGTACAGCAAATGCAGAAACAGAAGTGACCTACAGAAAATAGAAAATGGCAGGGGAGGTGTGGAGAGAATGGGATGCACATTGACAAAGATGGGGACAGAGAGACACACACACAATGATGGAGAGAGG